>JAZGTK010006383.1:0-20882 GCA_036877625.1 Ambastaia sidthimunki
AATCTTTTAGTGTTGTTACAATGGGCACATGGTCATGATTTAAGTGTGAAATTACGATCAGTGCGTATGGCAAGGTTCAGTCTTACTGTTTGGACATCCAGGCGGTGTGTTCAAAGGCGAGCTCAGCGCTCCCGATCTTCTTCTTGCACAGGTCGATGTGTTTGCGGAACTGAGCGATTGCGTCCAGAGGGGTGTTGTGTTGAAAGCACAGCCTGCAGATCTGTGAGAGAAGACCACCATTAGAGACGTGTTCTGAATGCAACTGAATATGACTGTGCTATATAGAAGAGAATGACAACAGGAAATGAACTCTGGTCTGTTTCCTGAATACAAGTGGTTGATGACACCTCACATTACCAGTGTCTTAAAACTGAAGGCACTATACTAACCCCAGGCCTATGTATTCAACTCTGGGCCTACGTATTGAAATTTGGGCCTATGTACTCGCCTCACTTTGTCTGCAGCAAGAATGATATCTCATGATACATGTCATGTTTATTAAGGAAAGGGATACTATTATTTTATTAAGCAGGATCAGACGTACGATTTTGACCTCAACTGACAGAAAATGACAAACTTTGGTGTCCAAACAAACCTTGTAGTTGATGAATCCAGCCATAGTTTTGATTTCTAACATGTTTGTCTCATGAGCTCTGAGTTCATGGACGAGGCTGTATGCAGTCCTGTAATATCTGTTGAAGAGAGCCCAGGATGTAAATCATTTTCATCTAGAAGGATGTACTATCACCACAGCCAACACAGTCAAAGGCTTGGGGTTTATATTCAGCATTTTGTCCACTGAAAATCTTCTCTCAAATGTCCCAAAAACATTCTTCTATCACCTTAAAAAAAACGTGACTAAGCTGAACAACATGTTCATAAAAATGTGCATAAAAATAATATCTTGCCAATGTGTCACAGAAAAGGGCCATCTGTGTTTTTCAAATCTTTTTGCAAATAACAGCAAAATGGTTTTAAAGGTTTTAAAACTAAATCGCTTTACTGTTTTGTTTAATTTTTTTACATTTATGCTAACAACTAGTTGCAATGTGCTAGAAATTCCTGTAAAACTTCACTTACTTGAGGGCATTTTGCGTGTCCTGCTTTAGTTCACTGAAGAATCCCATCTTAAACTGATGCCTGACAAACAGCAACTAGAATCAAAGCGTTCAAGGGTTAAAAAGATGAAAGCTGGACCGTTTATCACTAGTTAAACAACTCAAAAATAACTAATAAACACCATTAACACCAGCTGTACCATCTGAAATAGTGTGATAAACGATACAATAATGCTCTAAATTTAAAATGTATTAAAATATACTTTATATATACTGTATATATTTGTATATATAAAAAGTTTAATATACAAACTGACAAATATATAACAAACATGCACAGAATTTATATTGTAATCTAGAAGTCAAATTGCGATATACAGAGCAGCGTTCTGGAAGCTGATTTTATGACTGTACCTGGTGTGTAGTTTTGTTGAGAAACTCCTTGTGGGATTTTACTCTCCTGATCTCATTATAATAGTAGGTCTGTGCGTGTTCATAGAAAGCATTCTCCAGTCTGCAGACACAGACAAACACAAAGCAAACACAACAAGCTGTTAAGGTGCATGAATGACTGCAGTTTACAAACCTCTGCCCAACTATTTCAGAAAACAGGAGAAGCTCTCTGAAGTGTCTTAGAGCAAAAGAGCAAAGCAAAAAATACATTCAAATTAATGAATAAAATTCCTACAAATCCATATACAATCCATACATTCCTATTAAATTAATAAAAAAATCTATTCAAAATAATAGTGACCTACAATCACATGCACTAATACATAAAGATTTGTTTTCGTTCAGGCATAAATCAGATATGTAAATCTCTAACCTAATGATGTATCCCACCAGGTGGTCAGTATGGGGCAGGACAAACAGGGACTTCCCAGAAAGGTCACAGGCACCACACAGAGCAGAAGCCCTCTCAGATGCCACCAGATCTTCACCTGAGACACACAACCAAGCTTTACTTTCACAACATCTATGTAAGAGATCAGACTGGAGAAATATTGATTTCAGTTGTGTTATACCTGGAGGAAGAGGAGTCTTCTTTTGAATTAAAACCACAGCAACCTTTGTGTTTCTTCCTTGTAAACTTGTTCTGTGGAAACAGAAACATATGTTGTGAACTTCTAACATTCTCTCATTTACCAGCCCATCAATATAAATCATACCTGACAATTTCCACTTTGGTCGCACATTCAGACTGCTTTTCCTTCCACTGCGGATCATCCCAGTCCAGCTCGTAAAACAGCACCACCAATGCAGGCACCAGGTTCAGGTGTTTGTTCATCCAGCCTGTCTTCAGAATCCCTTTAGGGATGTACCACTCATATGATGTTCTCTGACATGAGAGAGCCAGAGTAATTCACAGACAATAGTCACTAACAGTCAACAGATAAATTATTACAACACAAATAATGCTGCTATGTTTGTTTAGGGGATCTTGTGAATGCAGGGACTAAAATGATCATTTGCCAAATGTATGTAAATGTACCATACATAGTATATACTATATAGCAACAGTATATTGTAAAAATAAATGCAATTACTTACCAGTTAGCAAAAAACTTTATAGAAGACAAGCTTTGCAACATAATGTGTAAAATGACATGTAAACTACTAAATATAAAAATGTTGTGTCAACTTATGCATCTTTTCACAATTTTTACCCCAGTGGACTTCCAGGACGTCTAAATATATTTTTGTTTCCTCCAGAACTCCATGTGGCAACACATGTGAATAATTTTTTACAATTAAGACACCAAAACAAAAAGAGGAGGCAAAATATCATAGTGCATTACTAAAATGCAAAACACAATTTCACGGCATGAAATTTCAACACAATTTTCATAGTTTTTAAATAAAAAACATATTCTCAATTCAGTTGCCATCGGAAGGTATGTATTCTACAGATCTTTAGATTATTCTGTTTATTCGTGTGATTAGTTTTAACCTCTTGGTTTACCTTGGTTCTGCACTTGGGGTATTCGTGGTCTCCAGGTAGGATTTTGAAGGAGATGGGAACTCTGTCTGCCCGACGGTTGGCACAGAAGGCATCCCATATGGCTCTATGGATGGCATTAAAAACAACATCCAGACCTGTCAGGGCCACAAAGGCCATAGGCCTGCAGCACAGCTCTGGAGGAAGATCCCACTGGGCTGGACTCATGATGTCAGCAAACAGAACACCTCACCTGCAAAAATAAATGACAATATCTGGCCTGAACAGAAGCTATTTAAGAGAAACATCAAACTGTGAATAGCTCATTTCAGTCTACTATGATATAATTTACAGGGAATAAACTGCTACCAACACCTAGTCAGACACCAGAAGGAACTTTCATTGGTCACAACAGCCTTTACCAGCAAAACAACACTGAAACTGAATCTACATGCAGCACAACAACCACCAAAGACACCTAATCATTCATCTTAAAACTTCTTCAATATTTTGTTCGTAAGAGTTTTTAAACATCTGATTTGCATTTAATATATTTCTTCTATGCGTAAGTCTATGTGTTTATTTTACTTTGTATTTATATCATTGCGATTGTATCACATTTGATATATCACACACGAATGTTTTACCTGTTCAAGAATGTACTTATCCATTTTGCTATAAGAATAATTTTGTTTTAAACATTGCCCATATAAATATAATAACTCAGCAGAAAACAAAAAACACAGCCTATAATGTCACGCATACTAATACATCGAACTCTTTTTCATATATTAGGCTACCTATCACTATCAAAGGAAGCAAATAAATAACAAAATAAATTATCTGACAGCTGATGCGACCCTTATGAATGCTAAAGCTAACACTTAATAAAACCGTAAAATTCGTCATATTAACACCACTAATCTGATCAGTGTTTTCACTCACAATAGTTTATCATCAGCCTGTGAGCTGGCTGCTATTTACCTCTGGGTTCCTGTTGGGGGTTGCTCGGTTTTTAGCAATCTGGCCTACATTAATGTGTAGATGTTGTTTATAATTCAAACCCCACCTTCATCATGACGCATGACTGCTTCTTCTGCGCCTGCTCGAGTCATTTTGACAGTAGAGGCGCCATCTACTGGACTATTACTGCCCCTGCAGGCAGTAGTGACGGCTGTAAACTGTATTGTGTATTGTTTTACATTTTGTCAATACATTATTACATATTTATTGTCGCATTATTTTATACTATATGTATTATAGTTATTAGTGTATTATTAAGCATTATCAAAATATAATTGTGACGATGAACGGACTGTGACGTGTGACGCGTGCGACCGGCAGCAGCTGCAGTTCAGTCGCAGGACTCGTTTTCGGCTCGCTTACCATGGCCGACAAAGCGCAGCTACAGGAGGCGATTAAAATACAGGGAGAGGTCGTCAGAAAACTGAAGTCGGAGAAAGCGGGTAAAGATCAGGTTAGTTTCGTCTTTGCTAAGAATGTAACATTGTGTTTTAAAACAAAGCGAGGTGAACATGTTGTGCATTGGCCGCACGTTGCTTCTTTAATATGAGCAACGTTAAGATCATAATTGTGTGGATCTGATATACATGGCTGGTTTTGGCCTGGTTTGCTAGATTTAATTGTTTACAGTGTCACTGAGATTTAATAATTCTATATCAGGCATGTTTAATGATCCTAACTGTTAGCCATCTGACGCAATCTTTCAATGGAGATGGAAATTAATACTGTATGTACAGTGTGGGTAGATAAATCTAACCATTCATCACTGGATCTTATGAAGTCAAGGTTATGTGAAAAATGTGATACTGAGGAATCACATTTCCAAGCTTTCACTTTCAATATTGCAACAGAAATACAGTAATTGTGTCATTATTGCGGACAGAAAAGCTCTAGTTTGGTTTGGTTTGCATAGCTTAGAGGTGTGATGTATTGTTATATATATGTATATGTACACAGTAAGTTATCCAGCAGTTTGGGGATGCAGGTTGATTTTTGACAGCCTCCTTTCATGTTTTGCTTCCTCATTGCTGTGATGTCTCTGGTGGGACCATAGTGACAGGGTTGCTTACCACTTTTCTCCTGTTCTTCCTGTTGCCACGGATAACACCATCATTCTCCACCTCTCCTCCCTGCACGCCTGGAATATTGCTGCTATCCTGTGGTTGGACTTTTTGGGACTGTGTGGATTCTGGTGTGTGTGTGTTGGGTTTTGCACTGTGATTGCATAATGAACACTCTGGGGCTGGTCTCCATGCGGCTGTGTGCTGGACTGATGGGCCGTTGGACCACCATGCGTCTGCTATCTCTGCGCTCCTTCTCTGGAATGACTTTATCACAGGTAGAAAATATGCTAAGTCACCTCAAAACATAACGACTTAGCGTTGTGACAATGACATTGTGAAATTAAATTTGTAATTGTTGTGCTTGTGTTTGTTTTTAGATCGATGAAGAAGTTGCCAAACTGTTGGAGCTCAAAGCTCAGCTGGGTGGAGATGAGGGCAAACACACGTTTGTTCTTAAAACAGCCAAGGTAGATCAAATATGACTAATATTTGTGACTATTAAATAAAAAAAATTTTTGTGAACCACTTCTCTCTCTTTCCTCTCCTCTTTTTTTCCCCTCTCCACAGGGGACCAGGGACTATAACCCCAAGCAGATGGCTATAAGAGAAAAGGTTTTCAACATCATTATCAACTGCTTTAAACGTCATGGTGCTGAAACCATTGATACCCCTGTCTTCGAGCTGAAGGTCTTTTGAACAGTTACCTGTATGTATTTTGTCTACATGGGTGCAGTAAATGCAGACCGCGAGTAATGACCCAATTTATTGGGTTTGTGCAGGAAACTTTAACAGGAAAATATGGAGAGGACTCCAAACTCATCTATGACCTAAAGGACCAGGGAGGGGAACTCTTGTCTCTGAGATATGACCTCACAGTATCCTTGACAACATCAGTTGTGTGTTTTTATTGAATTTGCATGTCATCTTTGCAGTTACTTGATTGATGGGACATGTAAATGAGGTAATTCTGTTGGTTTTACTAAATGTTTGTTTTAAATTTAGATGTTAGGCATGTATTAATTATGTGACACAGTCATGACTTCAGATGTTATTGTAGTTATTGTACGAATTGAACTCAGTTATCAAGCCAAGACCAATTAATTAAGTTAATGTTAAAGTAATGATTTTACTGAACTCTCTTGCTTTAATGACAGTATGTGCTTAAGCTGCCATGGATGCCACAATTTTGATCCATGTTTTTCCAGCATGATCTGAGAATATTGTTATGGGTATGTGGGAAGTAAGGAGATCTGATCTTTCATATAAAGGTGCTGGTCAATGGTCACAGTCAGGGCCACAAATGTGCTTACATTTTATTAGTGCAAGACCTAAACTATTTCTGCTGTACTTCATCATAGTTAAATATGCAGCTATGCGTTATTCCTTGACTCCACCCCCCAGGTCCCGTTTGCTCGCTATCTCGCAATGAACAAGATCACCAACATCAAACGCTACCACATTGCCAAAGTGTACCGCAGAGACAACCCAGCCATGACCCGCGGCAGATACCGAGAGTTCTACCAGTGTGTGAGTTCTCTCTCTGTTCTTGGACCTGGAGAGCCTTTTGATTAAAGAAAAAATAAACTTGATTTTCTGGCATCAAAAATCAATATTTTCAGTTACATTTTTTTAACATTATATTCTTTATAAGAAGGGAGGGAGGATTATTAAACTAATTATCTCTCCTTAGTAGTATATGAAGCAATAATGTGAGCGCATTAACAAAAGATTTAAAGATGAGTTGTGTTCTTATTGTTTATTCTGAATCTAAACAGCACCTGCTCTGTGTTGCTACAGGATTTCGACATAGCCGGTCAATACGATGCCATGATCCCTGATGCAGAGTGTCTGAAGATCGTCTATGAGATCCTGAGTGAATTAGATCTGGGAGATTTTCGTATCAAGGTTGGTATCTGATCAGTACAGGCTTTCAACATCTCGTGCTGTTGTGTTTGACTTTTTGTCTCGTATATTTTTCAGTGAGATGAAATTATGTTGTTGCAATCTTTTAGGTGAACGATCGACGTATTCTAGATGGAATGTTTGCTGTGTGTGGTGTTCCAGATGAGAAATTTCGCACAATCTGCTCCACAGTAGATAAACTGGACAAGGTGAGAGACCTGAATTATGTCAACTTTTATTCAATTAGTAACCAAAGTATCTAATTGAATAATAAGAGAAAACACTTGTATTAAAAAGAAAGCAGAATTGTTTAATGCATTTAAGGATTTGCAGTGTTTCTCATGGTTGTTTGTTTCATTTGTAGATGGCCTGGGAGGATGTTAAAAACGAGATGGTGAATGAGAAGGGTCTTTCCGAGGATGCGGCTTATCAGATTGGACAGTATGTCAGCATGCAAGGTAAACATTAATCACACCCAAATTCACCATCAGATGCTACAGTCAGCTTACCATAACATAGTGTCCTAAGTGGTACAACCAGATGTTGTGGTGCATTCCTTCATTCACCGATCTGTAACGTCTCAATCCATGACATACAGATCAACCCCGTCCTCTGATCTTGGATCAGTTTGTCTTTCTGTAGTAACGTCTTTGACATCTAGGTGGACTGGATCTGGCTGAGCGACTGCTTCAAGACCCCAAACTGTCCCAGAGCAAACAGGCCTGTGCTGGACTGGCAGACATGAAGCAACTCTTCAGCTATCTGCAGCTCTTCCAGGTCACAGACAAGGTAAAGGTCAAAGACAGAGGTCAGTGTTTCTGAAGAAAGTTTCTTTCCACTTGGGTTTAAGACTGATACAGAACAATATGTCATTGTGAAAATAATGTTAGTAACAAGGGAAAATACATTAAAATCAGCCAAAAATTTAAGGCCCAATAATGTTTTTTGCAAGTATTCTGCCTATGCAGTCTTGATCTCATGTGTTAGTTTTCTGAAATGTGTCAGAATTCAGAAATAAAAGCAAGTATGCAATGCAGTCTTAGCATTGGCCAGGCATATGGGTATTTTGGGCCCAACCTGTCCCACACCTTTTTTGCTACTTACTGTAAAGAAGGAACCTGAACTAGATCTCCAGTATAGCAGGTGGCTGCTGGCTTGGACAGAAACTCCTATTAACTGGAAGAGTTGATGCTTCCATGTTATGACCCATTGGATAAGAAATGCACACACTATAAAATGTATTAGTGTTTTTCCGTTTTAGCAAATAACAATTTCATGTTCGTGTTTACTTATATCACACACATTTACTCTCGCATCTGTGGCGATTCTAACAAACCACCTCTTGTTCTTTCCGTCTGCCACCATTAATTTTTAAATCTCACTCTTTCTCTAGGTTGTGTTTGATCTGAGTCTGGCTCGTGGTCTGGACTATTACACTGGTGTGATTTATGAGGCGATTCTGTCCCAGACGGTACCAGTATCGGCGTCCACGCCCACAGAGCAAAATGGGGCAGTGGTGGGCGATGAGGCGGGCGTTAGTGTCGGCAGCGTGGCTGGTGGAGGTCGATACGACGGTCTGGTGGGCATGTTCGACCCCAAGGGCAGGAAAGTGCCATGTGTGGGAGTCAGTATTGGCATCGAGAGAATCTTCTCCATAATGGAGCAGAAGGCTGAGGTGAGAGAGTCAGGTTCATACAGAAAAGCTTTTTGATGAAAGATAATGAAGATATATTTTGATAAATAAAGGACATACTATATTCTGTCTCCTCCAGGCATCTTCAGAGAAAGTCCGTACCACTGAAACACAAGTGCTGGTGGCCTCAGCGCAAAAGAACCTTCTAGAAGAACGTCTCAAGCTAACTAGTGAGCTCTGGAATGCAGGAATAAAGGTGTGTGTGAGATGTCACATCTTTCCACTAGAAGAAGCACAATAAACTTTCAGCAGTGTCATTCTTTTTGACTGTGTGCTGCTACACTGTGATTCTATTGTGTTACAGGCTGAAGTTTTATATAAGAAAAATCCAAAGCTGTTGAATCAACTTCAACACTGTGAGGAAACTGGAATTCCATTAGTGGCTATTTTAGGAGAACAGGAGCTCAAAGACGGGGTCGTCAAACTGCGTAATGTCGCCACCAGAGAAGAGGTGAGTTTGAACCTCACTTGTCTCTGATTTTAAACATCCATTTAACTTAAACATGACACAAAACACACATGCTGATAAAAACATACCTTGGATATTTAATTTAATGTTAAAATGGTGAATGAAACTAAAGCTTTTGTCTGATCTGCAGGTGGATGTACCCAGAGTGAATATGGTTGATGAGATCAAAAAACGAACCTTGTAGTCTGAGAAACGGTCACCATGGAGACAGGGGGTGGACCTGGTGACCACACACCATTTACAGTTGTCTGTCAGTCAAACTTGTATGTACATTAGAGAATAATATTCAACTCATTGCCTGTTCTTTTAAAATGTGCTTGATTTACATCAGATCTCTCAATAAATGGGTATCTCGGAAGACTTCCTGCTATTCTTGTTATTTTAGTCTACCTTTAATTTGTCAGTCACATCTGTTTTAATGCTGTATACAGGATGCATAATGCAACTGCTTTGCCTTTCAGACAAGAGATCTTAATTTTTAATTATCTGGAGAAAATGTAAGTGCTTGCCAGTACAAAAGTTACCAGCACAATGTTAGGCTGCTGCAGGAAGTTGCCAAAGTTGCTAACAGTGGTTATTAGCATGTTGCTATGCGTTTGCTAAGGTGTTCTGGATGGTTGCTAACTAGCTTGAATCTCTCATTCTAGGCTTTGGCTATGGCTTGTGTGGCTTCATCAGTGTAGGACCATGTTTTTTTGTTTGCTTGTTTTATTGCCTGTGGGATAAAAATCATATCCCAGTCACTTACAGCATACCTCTCCCTAACAGGCCCCTTGATTTGAGGCATATTTCCCGATGTCACATACAGTTATGTACCAAAGTAAATAATGTTAGGTTTTATAGTTAGTATCCACAGGTAATTATGAAGATAATGCCTGCCTTAGCAAACACACACACATACTCTGATTGGCTGATTAAGCTGTCAATAGGTTAATGTTTGCCTATTAAATTCACAACCTGTCCACCCACTGATTGCATCACACTGGCTAGCTTTAAAAGCATAAGATCCCACCCTCCCTTAACAGCGATTTCCAAAGCCACAGCTCCTCCAAAACACATGAACATGTGCAGCTCTATGCAAATACAAATATATTCTATCATTGCATTCAAACCTTGCAATAATTGGACGAACGTTTTATGCTCCTGCACCTTTCACAGTAGATAAGTATATTTATAACAGCGATGTGATTGCTGAGGATGTGAAGAAACTTTAAACCAGCAAAACAAAAAATGTGTATGAAAAAGATCAGCTACCCTGCCTTTAAGGTGCAGCTACATGCCTGGGATCATTATACTTGTAGTGTTAAAAGATTATTTTTTGACCAGTGGTCTGAGAAAGTAACACACATACAGTTGTATTATTATATATTAATAATATAAATTATTATATGTATATTACATATACACTCTCCAAGGTAGCCGAAGCATCATCAGCAGTTGGCTCAAGCTGCCTCTTTTCTGTGCTTCTGTGCACCATCAGTCTAAATCCCCCACCCCCCCGTCCCCGCCAAGGGGGGTACTGGTTGAGGGTCATAACGCCAATCGGTACTGTGATGGGGTCACTGAAAAAAGTATGAAAAAGAATCTAGATAATCCACAGACCAACAGTCCGGGGTAAAACAAAACACAAATAAAAAGTTCTGGATCAAAAGATCTGATACGGTTGCTTGCAAGGACTGAACTCTTCTTAGTCAAAACAACTGAAGAGGCCCTTGCAAGAACATGATTTTTTTGTATTATATGCTTATATTGTTTGCCTAACAGAAGCCTTTTGAAAACAAAATTGTAACTACATATTTGTTTTATGTTTATTATGTTATGTTTATACACTGCAATTTCACACAATTGATTATTTACAACTTCTGCTGGCCATAACAATGCTTTCATATTTTTGCAGGTTTATAATTTAATTTCTGTTTCATAATTGTTTAAATATTTTGCTAGATGTACATTTGCAAATGCAGATATTGTGGAATGTATTTTAATTTAGATAACTGGTATTCTTGTCAAATTTGTCACATAATGTCACATAAATTAACTGTTTAAAAAAACACAAATATAAAATATTTCCCTGTGCAGTAGTAGTGGAAATGCTCAATAGCTTTTGAAGTTTTCATGGCTTTGGCAGCAAAGGATTAAGCCAGTGCCTTTCAACCACATGTTTGAGGTCCTACTCTTCTACACGGTTGCTCAGTAGGGTGTCTGATGCTCAGTACGGAGATAACCGGTAGGGGGCACTACAAGACAGGGTTCAAAAGAACAGCATCCAGGTAAATCGGCAGAGGCGTTAGCATTTAGTGGCATGACATTTTACATTAGTGGCAATGACATTAATAGTTTAGCGGCATGCCCAGTGGCACATCTGGTTTTCAGTGGCGATATTCGACATTCAGCATAAGATGCCGCTTACTAAAAACAAAGACAGATGTAATGTTTTTAAGTATAGTTAATTTTTGTTTGTATAAATGTAAGTTTATTTATATATAACGATAATTAATAATTAATTAAACGATTATTCCAAATAACAATAATCGTTTATTTATTTTATGTAACCTACTACATCTCCCATAATCTCAAACAGATTATGCTGTCATTTTAGTGCACTACATTACCCACAAATCTCTGGTTAAGGTCTATAAATAGGCCTCACTTCTTTCTTTTGTTCTTTTGCATTGGTGAGGTGTGAGTGTTTGAATGGGCACCCAGCCCATGTCCTTTGAATCTTTTCCATGGGATGCGTTAAACAAGTTTGTTCTGTCAATTGTACTATTTATTAGAATTATTTGGATTGAATATTTAATCATTATTTGAAATACATACAGATACGTTTGATGGATTGTTTTTATAAATTGGCTTTATTGTTTGTATGATTTTGATTTCTTTGTTTTTTTTTTGTAGCGACTACCACATCTTCTACCACATCCTGTTTGTCAATAGGTCTTTATTCTGTGTAAATCTGCTCCATGCTGTTCATTCCTGAAGTTCACGTTATGTGAACTACTTAAGAATTATTAGCATTTTCAACATCAGATTAATTTAGGAGCAAAGGATCTGTGTTTTGTTCTGTGTTTTAACCAGATACGCCACCAAATTGTACATATCAGATGTTTAATTTATGAAATGTATATAAAATGTACGTTTTATTACTTAGTGTGGGCAAGCAAAATTGGGAGTTACTTTAAAATCACCAGATTTTTTTTTCTTTGCCTTGAAAAATAAAATCTAAAGTGATATACATTGCATTGGCCATTTAGGGTGAACACAGCAGAATATAATCACCTTTTGGTGCCTCTGAAACTATTGTGTTGAGACTCTATGGTGTGGGATGGGTTTGTTACTTTCCTCTGTGCTTTGTTTCCATTTGAAAGGACTGCCTCTCAAAATGGCTATACATGCAATGTGTTAACTTTCAGTCAGACTTGATGACTGCAGTGCCCAGGCTGTGATGTGTAGGCTCATGTTCATCATTTTCTATAATAAAGACTACTGCTGAAGAGAATCTAAGCCTCCTGGTATTCCCTGGAAAACGTTTCCAACATAAGTCACATATGCAAATGGCATCCATGACTGTAAACCCTATTTGAGCATCGTAAGGTGTCGGTATGAGTCCAGTCCTGTCAGCCAAAGTCATGTAAAAAACATGCTGGGTTTTACATATTACAAACTGTGTTATTGAGTATTAGTAGTGCCAAAACTAATCTTTATTATCTGAAGTGATTTAATATTTCCATATTTTACAGCTCATCAAACTTGCTGAGAAACTAAATCAAGCAGTTGATGCATGCAAAGATCTGGAAAACTTGAACTACATATTTAATGTTTAAATCCAGAGGTATGTTGTACTTGTTTTAATTATTAATGTTGATTGTTTATTAAATCAGTCAATAAACAATCAACATTAATAATTAAAACAAGTACAACACATAACACACACACACACACACACACACAAATATATACATATATATATACAACAACTTGATTGTTTATATAAAAAAGGGAAAAAAAGTTTTAATGGTAGTCTTTAGGTTAGTGAAGTTTGACTGATTTGATAGTTGCAAATACTATCCATTCAAAAATTGTTTGAGTTTTAACAGTTGTTTCTATCTGTGCTTGTTAAAAAGTGTATACCATAATGTATACCATAAGTCTACAATGACTACATACTTAAAACAGGTATAGTTACATTTAATTAATATAATGATAATAGTGTGTGAACATTTTCGCATCAATGGCCGTGATGCAAAAGAATGTGATATAATTATGTAGCAAGACATAACTGAACCTAACTGAATTTCATCTATTTATACAAGGAGAGCAAACATTTCTTCTGGAGATGCCTGAATGCATTTATCCTCTTAATAGCCTCTTTATTTATACTCTTATAACTGACATCCAATTTATATATACCATCTACAGAAGTACATTACATTGCATTCATTTTTAAGTGCCAGTGTATAACTTTACAACAGACTTTTGACTTATTGGTTTTCATACATGCTTTGTGGTAATAAATTAGGGCATTTCCCCTTTTCTATATGCTAGTACATATGAAAACGTAAGTTACGAATTTTGGAGAAACTAGGTTGAAAAAAGTTGACAAAGCTAGGTTTATATGATCATCAACGTACAATGGCACTGGTATTATGCACATTTTAGGTCCCTCATAAACTAATTTTAAATATAGAAAAAAATATTTGTAAATAATATGACAAATTGAGAAAATGAAGAGAAAATGAGCACTGCCCACAAGGCTATGGTTGAGTGCTTTCTTAAACCATATACACCAGCAAAAACCTAAACATGATTCAAATATTATGATCAAATATCATCAGAGACCATACAATCTCTCTTTGGTGTTAACAAGTGGCGATTTATTTGATTGTTGAGTTGATTGTTTTATTCATGGCTTAATTCATTTTATCAAGTATTAAGTAACCTAGATGGCCAGTTAACTCTGTTGAAAAACAGCTAAAACCAGCCTAAGTTGGTAGGTAGGTTTTTTGCTGGTTAAGCAGGCAGGCTTTAGAAGGGATTTGGTCACTTTTTGCTGGTTAAGCTGAAAAACAAAAACATTTTAATTTTGTGTCACTATTATTTCAGTATACCTGCTACTCCTCAACGCGTTTCCCATATAGCGGCATGTCAGTCGCTCACGCAATTAACACATACTGCGTCATGTTCCGTGACTTTCACCTGAAGTGTCACTAGAAGCCGGATGTGCCACCTGACTGCCATTAAAAACAGTTGCATGTGCAGATGGATTCTGCGCGTAAGATCCGTGCCACTTAAAGTTAGTACAGCTACTGGGTTGATTTATAAACCTAGGAAATAATCACTATAGTGAAACGAACAGTTATTATGTGTCCAAACACAATCTCTTACCTACAATTGAAAAGACATTTTAGAAATGATCAACACAACTGTGATTTGAACTACTTTGGAAAGATTCGCAAACCAATCACCTTCATCAACTAAATAAATACATAAATAAATAGGCCAAACTAATAATGAACACCAGAGATGATTTACAACATCCATGAATACAGATGCTCATAATGACTATGAATCGATAGCACGTGTAGTTATTTAACGAACAGAAGACGATTTATGCCTACAGGGTCTTAAAATACTGCCTGCATCTTCTCTGATCAATGCCACAACAGGAAATAAGATACCCTAAGTGGCTCCACATGCTTTGATACGTCTCATGCAATGAAGATTGTGCGTTAATTGCAAGGCATGATAACGGTTCAAGAGCACCTACCCGGAGGGGGGCCACCATATATCCTCTGACAATTGGCCTGTGTTATGCCGATGGAGGTCTTCTGCATCCATTTCTGCATTCGCTGCGGGTTCAAAACTTCGAACAATAAATATAAACGTAATAGAAGTTATGTAATGCATGCAAAACCTGTTAAACAACATCAAACGCGCGAATAAACTGTTCTTGGCTCGTTGCGCCAAATTCTACGTTGAGCAACATCTTCAAAGCACAAAGTTTGACGAACACACTTTGATCTCATACATTTTAAGCAAAGCATCTGCTGTGTTAATAAATATAATCTCTAAATAAAATTGGTCCGTGTCGTTCACCTGTAGCTGTTCTCCTTTCATCCCGTTGACTGCATATGATGACACAGCGCACCTGTAAATTTGTGGAAAAGTCAAGCAAATGTCATTGAAATACACCACTTAATTTTTTAGGAAGCACGTATGGGACAGTTAAGAGAAGTGGGCAGATTCTGCACAATACTCTCATATTTAAGTCCGCCTAAATAAACAAAACAACAGGTATGAAGGTAATCCGTATAAGAGCAAGCTAACAAAGATCTTAAACAGCAGCTAAAGTTACCGTTATGCTTTTTGCAATCGGTTATCGTTGTGAATAAGCTATGTACATTGTTTTTCTTTTCTCGCGTACCATAAATATTGTAGCATTATTAGAAATGCTCTATGCTTCACCAGCAGATGGAAGTCTTGCATTTGATTAGCTGAGGCAAACACCTTTGGCCAGCCCTATACATAATACAGAAACTGTTGTATTTTGCCTTTTGAAAGTTGAAAATGGAAATGTACAAACTTAACGTTTTGTAATTCATAATTAATTATTATATAATTATATGACCAAAAAGTTTCATTGTTAGTTGGTCTGCTGGGACCAGCTGGCTGGGTTATAAGGTTTTAATCTTTTGTTCAGTATAATTGTCAGCTGAAGAAAAGGGCAGTGAATGCTGTTTAGGATTTACTGATTTCTGTGTTATTGATCTTGGATCAACAAAATGCTGTGCGCTGTGTAGTGTAAGTTATGCTATAAGACATTTTTGACACTTTTGTGAATATATAATCATTTGTCAGGATATTTGGTATACTTCACTGATAACAACACTTAAAAGGCTATGCTTGGTAAAACATAAAGCATTTTTTACTTTATATTTTAGAAACCTGGCACATCTTAGATGTTTTATTTACAAATGTTTATTAACAAATGTGCATGTGAGTGTGACACCGTATCCTTAAAATGGAAAGGTCTATATTTTAAAAATGGAGACCACAAAATGAGAGTTTAGGATACAACATATGTCCCACAGCTCTGATTCCTCTACAATACAAAGTAAGTCAGCAGAACAAATAACAAAAATGATCAGACAGAATTTTATGTACACACTTTAACTTCCCATTTTACCAGATGCTTAAGAGTGCAGGGATACAATTTGTTAGTGTATAATTATGCTGTGCTAGTTCAAAGAAGCTTCGGTTTTAGCAGCTGGACTCCTGCCCTTAGTTTTTTAATTATCTAAAAAAATTATCATAATGAATTGGCATCATTTTCTCTTTCTGCACCTTTCATCCGTTGCATCTTTCAATTTCCGGACTGTGAGTTGTACAACATGTCTTTCTGCTGTAGTTTAATTACCGGTTGTTTGCAAGGAAATGCACACACATCAACGCCTCCTAATGCTGAGAAGGTCACAGAGTCACGTCACGAATGCTGTCGTCATGATGATAAATATATTAAACACTCAGTTTGATTCAGTGTCTCTGCTTATGTGTGCATGCATATCAGATACACAAATTGCGCTCCCTAATCTGTTAGCAAATGTGCCTTATTTGTGAGGTTACCTGTGGATTGATGGTTTTATCTAACTTTGGGTCTAAAGCAGATGTTAAAATAACTGCCCATATACCTGGTTGATTTAATTAGTTGATCGTGAGCTTAATTTAGATGTTTTCTGATCGTGCTGTGTTTCTTGTTTATTGAGCTTTGTAACTGTCATAGACTAATTAATTTATAACCTTTTACATCTGAATATTAAAATTTGTTTAATCTCACTGATGTTTCCCAGGTGCTGTGGGATGTGTGGTGCATAGCGACAGCAGTTCTGATGCCTTGGGGTCATCACGCACATCTGTGAGTTTGAAACACACACACTCACATATCCCCACCCACCCCACCTCAGGATGGGGCTGATCCCAGCCCTGCTGCTTCCCCGGGGCTTACTGAAGGATACACAATCTGTCCAATGTCAGAACTCATATCCTCAGTTCTGTCACTCTTTAAGAGTTGATCGAATTTCTTTTGGTAAAACCCAACGGTTGATGGTAATAGCATATCTGCAGAACAGTTTAAATGACAGATGATGTGGTGCACATATACAGTACAAGTTTGGACCTGTTTGGGTTAATCATAATTCTGAATATACATATCATTTTAAAACCTTTGGATCTAAAGTCTTATAGTCGAAATATCTAAAATAAACTCCTACATTGTTTGTAAACAAATATAAGTGGTTCCTATATATATGCATTTTTTACAAAACTAAAACTTTATTCATAAAAGCAATAATAATAAAACATTGAAACCATGATTTGCCATGTTTCTATGTGCTATTTCATGTTTTGATTATTTTATCATTACTCTAATGTGAAAAACTGTTATTGAAAAATTGTTAAAAGCTGTATTTTAACTGGTAGTGTATTCAGGTTGATTATTTGGCTTAGCTGATATCATTCTGTCAAAATTTTTCAAACAGAATAAAAGATGAAGGTATTTTGATATAATTGCTCAACACATAAACAGGGATTTCTTTCTGTTGTGCTACATGGAGATGTTTTCTGGTGTTTTATCTAAAACTATTTATTCATTCATTCATGAGATAATAAAACAACTTCCATCTTAAGCGCAGGAAGACAACAGCCGTCATTTCTTAAAAGCCTATCAGTGGCACAATAAACAGTCAACAGTAGCTGCTATAGAGAGCAGAACAGCTTGCTCATAGCTTAGAGGATCCTTGATGTTTTAACCCTAAAATCATGTCTCATATCTGTAAGTGCAGCCCTGAGAAAGCTAAAAGAAAGAAAGAAAGAAAGAAAGAAAGAAAGAAAGAAAAAAGAAAGAAAGAAAGAAAGAAAGAAAAGACAGACTATTAAGGGCTGATACTAAGGGTTGAGATATAAACCTGAGTATTAAACTTTGATAAAACAAGATTAACATGATACCTCAGAATGTGACTCCATTATAGACAGTGAGGCAAATATAATTACTTTCATTTAACAAATCTATTAGCCTGTAAACCTCTGATAGTAACATTCTGCCAGCCACACACAGCACATCAGCATTGTGGCAAGGAGTTTGCACAGGCATGTTGCACTCATGATTTCTTTAGAAAATGTAAAAATCTAGTCAATATAAATAGTTTATTATTGAGACCTTACTGCTGGACATCAAAACAACAGACATGAGCTTGTAACAGCATCTTGGCATATGATCTGAAATGACTTTCTTAAGTTTGACATTATATTTGATGTTTGTTTTTGTTGTGTTTAGGATTTGTCAGGATCAGGATCAGTTGTGTGTCGGTGTGTGTTTGTGTTTGTAGGTGGGCTCCTACCTGCTGAGCATATGAGTGTTTTTATACCACATGCTCTTATTTGCTGCTTGATTACATGTGTGCGGTGAGGGTGTGTGTATGCGTGTATAACATATGAACACTAGCAATCAAGGTGAACAGACGTTGCTAATTCAGGTTGCTGATAAAACGTGTCGATGGCCCTTTGTGAGGCTTTCATTACTGTGGCAAAGCCGTGCGTCTGTGTTTTCTGAAGCGAGTGGGTCAATATTAGTACTAGAAAAGGATATGTTTGTTCTTCCCCCAACCCACCCCTCTCTCTCTTTCTCACTCACACACACACACACACATACACACACACACACACGTTAGGTTTCTATACTTTGTGGGGACTTTTCATAGTCATAATGACTTTTATACTGTATAAACTGTATATTCTATTCCCTTACCCTACCCCAAAATCTAACACTCACAAAAACCTTTTAAAAAAATGTATCATATAGTATGTTTAATAATCAATTTTCCTCATGGGGATGGCTAAGTGTGACTTCTACTGTCCTTGTGGGGAACCCCTTGTGGGGTTCACACAACGATAGAGAAACAAGAAAACACACAAACAATGCTCTTTTTTGATTTTCAGAATATTTTGTGAATATTTTGTGACCTAATAATGCTGTTTTTAAAGACTTATGGTGGGTGTTTTGACTTAGACTGGTAAGTGTTTCAATCTAATTTACATAGCAACGCCTTGGCAAACACAGACAAAACTTTTTTCTAATCTTTTTTTATCTCTCACACACAATTAAGGAGACTTGCAGGAAAAAAATCACTGCTATTGTACTGCCCAAACAGCAGGACATCTACAGAGAAAGCAGGATTAGAGCTGGAAAACTCATGAAGGATTTTAGCCACACTGCTGTGGCCCGATAAATGTGGCAACAGCCTCAGGGGCAACAGGGGTCAGGATAAGTCACTTTCTTCAAGACCATCAATACCGATCCTTGATTTAGACACAGACAGGTACCTGTAACACCAACTGTACAGATGAATAACAGCCAGCAAGTCCAAGGGTTACACAACCTTTTCTTTGAAAAACATAATTATGATCACACACAATATCACAGACTCACACCATCACACATAATACCTAAGTCCACTTGAATGTTTATCAAGGCCATCAGATTGTTATTCTGAACAGTATATATTAGAATGTAATTTGAAAAATTTTATTTTAAGTAGTCAAATGTGCCCATAATGAAAGACTATTTTACTTATAGTGAATAAAACAAACAAGAAAACATTTCATTGCTACTGTATCATATGCAGACAGACAAACAGAACATTCAAGTTGTATACTATGACAAATAAATTATTTGAACTGAATCTCTCTTTGCACTTGCTAAGTGGTTTCTCAATTTCTCATAGGTAAAATAATGCTGTTTTATTCATTTGTATAATTTTCTGCGAATCAAAGAAGTCTTTTAACTATAAACTATAACTTCAAACTATACAAACTATATTTTCTTTTTTTTAATCCAGGGAAGTTGAATAGTGCTTGCCCATTAAAACTCATGGCCATGATTCCAGAGTGTTCTGAGTAGCAGTAAGTGCCTTTTTATTTGATTGCTAGTGTCATCTGAGTGATCGCTGGGTAGTTGCTCTCAGCCTAAATCAAAAGAGCCCAATGTCATGACAAGTATTTTAGAAGCACAGTTGATATTCTATATATAGGGGAATATGTTTGCATATATGTGTGGCACAGATGCATGAATTTGTTCTGTCTGTGATAGGGAGACATTCAAACAGTCCGTAAACTAAACACATCTGCCAACTTCCTCTTGGCCCCAGGTTATCAAAGCCCTACAGAGCAAGTGATGTATAAAAAATCAGTTCAGAGATTTTCTCCACCTTGGCCTTTTCTTCACAACATGTCAGGAGAAAATCGGAGTAACCTTGGAGATGAGAAAATATTTTATTAAGTGGATTTAGTCTCTTTTTAATATACCGCATATATCCCCACTGCTATAGCTATGCGTATGTGCCCGCATTTATGCATGACTATATGTGTGTTTATGTCAAAAATAGATGGTGAGGGATGGGAATGAGAATAATGTTTATAATTGCATAGGTCTTTGTATTTATATGTGTGTGAGTGTGTTTAACATGGAGAACTGGTGTAGTGTGAATTGCAGTAATTGCCTTGTTTGTTTTGTTTTGGCTGGTCCTCTGAGCTGGTAAGCCATCGCCTCACTGCATCTGATTGTTTGTCATTTGCCATTTCAAGTGGAACTAACAAGCGTACAAACCGAATGGGATTGAGAAATTGTGTGTGTGTGCACGTTTGTAATGCTCTGAAGAAAATTTATTGTCTCTCTTTTTTTCTT
>JAZGTK010006384.1:0-20878 GCA_036877625.1 Ambastaia sidthimunki
GAGTGATAGGCAAATGTTTGCCTGCAGAGTTTGCAAACAGCCTTTTTAGGGTCGTCCTTCGACTTTTTAAAATGATCCACACTTTGGGCTTTTTTCCTGTCATGATTATTAGCATCAGCAGACTCTCTCCCTCAATGCGCTTTGGTGTAGCGCGAGGCACGAGATCGCGTTGATCTCTCGTTGCTTTGATGTCATACACTGACTGCATCTGCAGCCCCTGATTGCGCAATTTCACGTGATTTTTGCGACTAACCGACTAATGAAATTGTATTCGACCAAGCCTTCTTCATATCGTCTAACGGTTAGTCGACTATTTGGGGGCAGCCCTACGACCAATACACAGTTCTGTATAAAAGTGATTGTAATGTTTGTGTAGAGCAGGGATGGCAACTTTGATAATGACAAGGGCCAGTAATTTTTGTCCTTTAAACGAAGGGGCCAGATTACTAATTTACATTCACATATTTTGAACTAATGATGAATAGCGTGTGTGTGTTTTAAATATTTTAACTATAAAACTGCAATTATGCTAATTTAAATGGTCAACTTCATCCACAAGCAAATATAAATGCAAATCTCAACTGCACTGAATGTACACAAAACAAATGCACCAAGGTACTATCTTACAGAACATTTTCAACATAACTTGAAATAAAGTGCTTAACAAAACATAAAAAAATCCACATATTACTATTAAAGATATCCCTGACTGAATATAAGAATATAACCATTTAGTGATAAAAAATACGGTGACGATAACAGTGATCAGCGGGAACGACAGCGACCTCTCCTGGTTTGTGTTAGAATTAACATCCTCCCTAATCTTGTTTCTCAAATGTATCAAAATTGACGACAGCATAATGTGGTCCAGCGGACCGTATACGGTAGAGTGACGGTAGTGCAAATATTTAAAATATTAAAATAGTGCAATGGCAGTAGTGAGTACTACCTTATGAATATGTAAACGGTGATAATATAACAAGTGATAATATCCACTTTATCATGCTTTTTCTGTGATGTAATAAACAATACAACTATATTTTGAGTTAAGTCTATATGACAAATCTACACATTATTTCTTATAACTGGTAAATACAGCCAGGATTGCAAAACATGACGTTAGATTTGTTAGATTGCATGTCGCAAACAATGCTTAATGATTACACTTATGTTTTTACAAACATTTTAACACTCTAATAAATATAATAAAATGAATAAAAATACTTACTTTAAATGATTAAGTTTGAAAAGATGAAGTTTGACAGGATCTCGTGCTGCAAGTTTGACTGACGATCAAAACGGCGCTATCATTCCAGGTGAGCTCCAGCGTCTGTTACAGCTCGCATGCTCCAACCACCAAACCAACTTATTGGTGAGCCTGTAAACTTGCATGGGCACGTCCAGTCAACAGATCAAATTAAGTTGGTCGGACAATTTTTGAACCAACTTATTTTAACTTATTAAGTCAACCTTTTCTAGTTTTATTGTCTAGTTAACTAATATATAATAGTTATTTTAACTTTTTGCAAGTTGGATTTTTTACAGTGTTGCTGTTGATCTTCAAACCTAGCTCTTGTGTTTGTGCTTCAATAGGCAGTGGGCAGAGTGGGACAGTCCCACCTTTTTTGTGCTTCCTTTCTTCAGCTGCACACAATAGTGCACACTTTGCTGGCTGCCCTGAATGGATTGGAATTGATTGCACAGTTTATGGCTTCACCATCCAGCAGGCATAGAAGGAGGGAAAACCCCTTGTTTTAATGAAAATATGTTAAATGGAAACAGGAAATGAAACATTATACCAGAACGTTTAACTCATGGTATTCTTTCTTACTTCATCCTGCTTCTACGTGGTCTCTCTCTCTCTTTTTTGCTCTGTCTCTTTTTCTTTCAAACCATAAGGTGAAAGTAGATTCCTTGCTCTGTACCAGTTAAATACAGCCTCATGCATGAAGCCTTGCCCTTGTTAACATATGGTCTTATTTTGAAACACAATGATTTGCTAACATTTGCTAACATTTAGACAACACTTAGACCTTTAGAAACTAGATAGCAGATTGCTGGCAATTTCTCTGACAAGCAGAGAGCATGAGAATAAGTTTAAATTCAATATTGTCAGACACCTAGCAAATAAAGACATTTCTAATAGAAAAAATAAAATAAAATTATAAAGTTGACCTCATGCTTTAACTGTAGACAGGTAAATGTTTAAACAGGTAGAAAGCTCAAAGCTTCTCATTTGACATTATGTCCCCGTGTGCAAGTCATGTACATGTGAAAGCTAGCACTAACCCATCCATCCTCCTTTTAAACATCTCTTTTTGTCTCGTCTTGATTTTAACAGGTGGTTCTTGTCTGAAAATTTGCCTTTGGCTCCTCTCCAGTTTTGAAAGGGAGAAGCCACCTCTGAGCCACTGCCTAGCTGAAGTGATGTGTTGACTTAATATTTGGAATAAATGTATACAATTTGACCTTAACTGTAATGACGCTGAGGCCTGACAGTTGGAATCCATGTGCGTTTTATTAGACAGATCCATATAGACAGATAGCATAAACGTGAGACAGGCAATGGTCAGGGCAGGCAGCAGACAAACANAAGTGAGGGACAGGCAAAGGGTCGAGGCAGGCAGCAAGCAGGCAGAGTAAACAGGCAGGGTCAAAACCAGAGGCAAACAAATCCAACAGGGTAATCCAAGAATCAGTAAACGAGAACAGACAATGACATACACAGGTGAGCAATCCAGAGAATAAACGCTTGGTAAGGCAGATCAATGATACTGGCAATACTTCGCAATGAGACTGAGACTCGAGTGTGCTTATATAGTCCATGACAGGAAATGATGAGACAGGAAACAGGAAACAGGAAGTGCAGAGGGAGCGGGAGCTAGTACTCCGGGGACGGCTCCCTCTGCTGGCATGGCGGTATGGGTGGCGTTGTTACATTAACAAGACAAAGTTCTGGCCTCTGAGAACTTCTTGGTTTTGTAGTACCTTAATAAGGTCTATAGACAAGAGTCTAGAGTCTATAAAAATTGTTCTGTAAAAATCATGTTAATCAAAGTATAACATTTTGAGTCCAACACATTTAATAGGATGTTATTACATGCTAATAACTGATGCTAATCAGAATCATATGACAAACAGTCCTTCAAGAACAGAAACACATGACAAATTGTTCAAAATAAATGCCCCAGAGGGTGGATTTATTTTAACTTCAGTATAGGTCAGAGTAGAAATGATGGTGCACTGGGGTGATAAACAGGGTGCAGGTCCACGTGAAACCAGGCTGCGTGATGTGTGCAGGGTAGTGACAGGTGGATCCTGGGTGGCGGTGATTTCTGTGGCTCTGAAATCACCCCTAACTTTAGCATTTGTTGGATGACCTCTTCTATGGCCTGCCGACAAGCCTCAGAGACACGGTAGGGCCGCTGCTGGATGACTACTCCAGGTGGCGTTCAGATCTCATGTTGTAACAGGTTAGTCTGCCCAGGGAGAGGAGAGAACACATCGGAGAACTGACCGATCAGGTGCTGGAGCTCCCTCTTCTGGTTCGATGACAGCTGCTGATTGATGTCCACAACCACAGGCTCAGAGACAGCAAGGGCTGCAAGCTGGTCTTGGCACCCCACCCACAACTTCAGCAGGTTGACATGGTATAGCTGTTCCTCCCTCCTCCTTCCTGGCTGGTTTACCCTATATGTGACAGGGCCGATCCTCTCCACTACCATATAGGGGCCCTGCCAGGTCGCCAGGAACTTGCAGGCAGCAGTGGGGACCAAGACCATCACTCAGTCTCCGGGTTGGAACTCCCATGGTTGGGCAGCCTTGTTGTAATGCCGCTGCTGTGTCTGTTGAGCTTTCACCAGGTGCTCCCGGACCAATGGCATGACTTGGTCGATCTTTTCTCTCATGCCCTTTACATGCTCTTTGACCGACCGGTGGACTGCCGGCTGCTGCTCCCACGCCTCCTTCGCAACATCCAGCAGACCACGAGGTTGGCGGCCAAACAGGAGCTCAAAGGAGGTGAAGCCAGTGGATGCCTGGGGTACCTCTCGGATGCCAAGAGGACGTAGGGCAACATCAGGTCCCAGTCGCGGTGATCCTCGGCTGCTACCCTCCGAAGCATTTGAGGGTTTGATTGAACCGCTCAACAAGGTTGTCCGTCTGGGGGTGGTAGACTGTAGTCCTCAGCTGCTTCACCCCCAACAGCCGGCAGAGGTCAGCGATTAGCCAGGACATGAACGGGGTTCCCTGATCGGTCAGTACCTCCTTTGGGATGCTGACTCTGGTGAACAGCTCGTGTGCAATGTTCTTGGCTGTGGCTTTTCAGAGGGGTATCGCTTCAGGGTAGCGGGTGGCATAGTCCACGATCACCAGGATGTATTCGTGTCCCTGGGCAGACTTTGGCAACGGCCCCACCAAGTCCATCGCGATTCGCTCAAAGGGCACCTCTATTATGGGCAGCGAAATGAGCGGGCTGGGGGGAGGTCACCTGGCAGGTGGGGCAAGCCTGGCAGAACCGCTTGACGTCGGCGTCTAATCCCGGCCAATGGAAGCGGTCCCGGATCCATTGTATAGTGTTGGCTGCCCCCAGGTGCCCTGCCATAGGGTGAGAGTGTGCCAGCTCTAGGATGGTTTCCGTCTTCGTCCGGGGCACAACCAACAGTTCCTTTTCCTCCCCCGCCGCTGTGCAACACAGTACAGCAGGCCATTCTGGACATTAAAATGCGGGAGAGGGTGGGGGCCCAGCTGAGTGTCCTTGCCCTCCAGTGATCGCACTTGGGCCCCACAGTGCTTCAGCCGGTAGTCCTCTCGCTGTTCTCTTCCAAAGGAGCCCCCTCCAGTAACCTGTTGAAAGACATCATAGTACAGGTTGGTATTAGAGGAGGGGGCCTCACCTTCTCTCCCGCTGTATGAGGCCAAGAGGGCGGGCCGCTTCTGGGACCCTCCGGCCGTCCTCCGCTTACGGCGACCCCCCCATGGGCTGACAGGCTGGGTAGCAGCAGTCAGGGGCGGTCAAACCCTGGCCTGTCTCTTCCCAGAAGGACGGGCACCGGGAGACCCTTCATTATGCCGACGTCCAGTGGTTCCTACCCTGTAAGCAAAAGATGGCAGTATTACCAAATCAATATGACTATATATATATATAGTCACCATAATGTGGTGACTATAGGTTCTTTCTTAATACTCAAATTGATGTTTGAGAACCAAACTAAAGCACCCAATGACACATACCAGCTCTGCATCTGAAATTGCCCACATCCATATTATATGCAATATTTCAGTGTTCAAACAAGTAGTATGTGCAAAACTTCAATATGCAAAAAAAAGTATGTGAGAACACAGACTGTCTACTTCATCTGCCAAGATGTTTAGGTATGCGTCTGATGAGGACTGATGTGTCCTATGAGGCCACAGCAACTGAGAAGCCACCAAATTAAATATACCACAAAACTGGAGCCGTATGGTGGAAGTACCACTATTCCAATTGTAATATATAAACATTTATACATTATTCATAGTTTGTGCTTCGCATTGTTTACAGTGAACCGTTTAAACTAATGGAAAAAGCTATTACTAATTTAAGATTTATAATGATTTTTTGACCTGTGCTGCTACAGCCTTATTCTGTCAGCTGGAATATAGCTGACTCCCGTTATCAAATAATTAACCAGTTACGTAATTTATTTGCATTTTTGGTAATTTCATGACTTACCAATTTGCAACGTAACTGCAACATCACAGGCACATATTTTTATTACCTTTAAATTACCAATTCACAACGTCGCCTTTACATTCTCCTAACGTTACAAGATAACCAAAAACGGTTACGTAATATATTCGTTTCGGTAATTACATGACTAACTGGCAAGGTAGAATGTCCCAGGCACGTAATTGAATTACCATTAAATTAATTCACAGCTTGGTCTTGTAACCATGCATTTACTACTTTTTAAATGTGCTTGTGTAAAACATTTCCAGTCACAAAACTGGAAAGTCAACATTGGAGCTGTGTTCTCTTACCTGTGTGTGTGTGTTGTGAGATTACAGGGGTAAATGGAAAACCAGTTACAGGAAAACTTAAAGTAAAGGTGGAAGATGATCCAGGCTGTCCACTGCTCCGGGTGTGTGTGTGTTCACGACTTGCAGTGTGTGTTGCCACCCTCATGCACACGGGATAATGGGTTGAGTTAATCTGCCTGCAAAAGGAATGAATAATAAAACAATGATTCTGAAAACACTCTTTCACTATGTGAAACTGTCCTTACTCCACTGATTCAGGATCTGCTGTTAAATGTGTGAAGTTTCTGGTCAGACAATCTTAGCTCCAGATTTAACACTATTTTAATGTGGTTCTATATGGGAAATAGCCTATATAGTGCGCGCCTCGGTTATGTGACAAAATGCAGACAACCTCAGAATAATTAACATTATTTACTTTTTAAAGTGTTTTGGTTAATATTTACTCCCCTGTAATTATTTAGCATCTTTAATCTTGTCCGCTAAGATTATGCTTGTATACATTTAAAAAACTGTTATATACATTTTTAAGGTACATGTATTGTCTAAGATAATATACAAACCCACCAAATGATGTTACACTCTTGGGTAATGCTTAGAGGATTAATTAGTGGGGGATTGCTTTTTTAGTGTAAATGTGCATTTTAACAGTGGTGTCAAGAAATTCATGCTTGAAAATAAATGAATTGAATACATTTGAGTCTGAGTCTTCTCATTTACATTTTAAATTAGTTTGGGGGAATAAAATAACATACATATTTAGACTACTGCATGTCCGCTGTGACGTCTGAGCGTGCTTAAAGTTGCCACAAAACAAAACCACAAAAGAGGCAGATACAGAGTTAACACAAATTAGATGTTTATTCTGCCAAGAAAGTAGGAGAGTCAACAGGAACTTTAAACTGGAACTTAGGTTCTTCCCGGTCCGGGGTATCTTTGTTGTCGGTGTCCCCTTTGTCCATTTCACCGCCAGGCCACCTTAAGATAAGAGACAGAGCAGAAGGAAGGCAGATCATTAAGTAACACTTGATAGGATTCACCCTGGTGGCTCTTCTACTGGTTGTCTCTGGTTACGTTTCAGCTGATCGGATCTACGCCCTTCAGAGGTTCAACATCTTGTCCTCAGGCCACCAAAATCCCCAAACTGAAGCAGAAATCCTAGCTTTATGATGACCCTCATTAGGCCATCATTGGCTACAGCTGTAGGTGGTTCCATGTCTGGAGAGTGAGCAGGTGGAAGTACTCGTGGTTAATGACTTTCCCTAGCCAGGGCCTGTTCTTTTGGCCTGGGGTTTCTGTTTCCCCTGTTGGCTTGCCACACCGCCCTTAGAAAGTGAAAAACAAATCTGAAAATACAAAGTAAAAATTACCAAATAACTACCCAGCGTCGGGATTATTACCGTGCAACTTCACGTTGTGGCGATGAATCCTGGACTTTCACTTTTCCGTTTCCAAAAACTAGTTACGATGGCACAAAGAAAGTTTGGTTATCAGAATATGTAGCTGTTACGTAACAGTTACGTGTTTCAGATAGCTAGGAAGCCTTTAAATTTTACGTTTTCTCGAAAGAGCTTTTTTTTATATGGGCGAATGTCTGTACGCACGATACATGCATATTTGTGCTCATGGGTCATATAAATCATATAACCTCAAAAAATGTGCTGTTGGAGGAATTTGTGTTTCTCAGATGCATTATTTTTATCGCGTCTGAATCCATCAAATAGCTTATTTTACCATCCATCGAAGACAAAAATTTAAATCAACAAAAAGGGCTAACTGTTAAGATTGCCCACCGTAATACCAGCGACTCACCTAATTATTCCTCTCAATTATGAAATGTAATAAGTAAATGTAATTATTGTTTTCTTTATTGTAGCGATTGCTCTCCGGGCGCTGCAGGGATATCTGCCCACTGCTTCGGGTGTGTGTGTGTTCACGACTTGCAGTGTGTGTTCACTGCTCACAAAGGATGGGTTAAATGCAGAGGTCACATAACTGACAAATACATGGCAATGTCACTTTCACTTTCAACCGAGAACTACCTTCCTGACATTCTTCCCTGACCTTTACACCGAGGTGTCAAAGTCCTGGAACTTAAATTCTGTTTGCTACTGATTTTCTCTGGGCCAGTGTTTTACAGCGGGTGCAGGCCTTCTCCTCAGTTCCCCATAGCATCAAACCATGATGCAGCATCTCGCTCCCGGTCTTAGTAAACCAGATTACATACTCAACCTAAAACAATTTTTTTGTAATCAGTGTACTGTGATTATCCTCTTCCAGCCTCATACCCGTGTGACACCCCATACGAACTCACTAATGCATACAGTATGCATCTACATGTAATTGAGAGCATTCTGAAAAAGTGCTTATGTGTTATCAACATGGCAATTTATTACAAGCAACACAAGACTGAACTGATTTTCTGCTGTTAAGTGTTAATTTACATTTAAGAGTGCAAGATGCAAGTATTATTAACAATAATGGAAAGCTGAGGCTTATCAGTAGTAGTATTAACAATGAACATTTGTAGTTCTATCACCAGTATTTCCCACAGCATTTTGTGAGACTACGGAAGTTGGACTTCTTTTTCTTGGTATTTTCTTGGTATTCTTGGTATTTGTATATTTTAAAGTTAAATGGATCAATCTGAGCAGAATTAAGTGAACTTACTAGAACTACAAAGAAACAATGCTATGCTTCAGTAGTAATTTAATCATTGTTTGCATAAATATAAATTGTGATAAGTCACACAACACATGGTTAATGAGAAAGAGTTCACAAATGGTCAAGTCTTTACTGAATTCTTGTTAAAGCTACAAACGTTATTCAGTACATAGCAGTGAGTGATTCTTTTTTGTTTGATTAATATTAGGCTGCTGTCACAAGACCTAATGCATGGATCTAATACTGTACTGACACACATCCCATTTGTTTCCCAGTTGTTTACTTTCACAAATGAAAATGTTTATGTGATTACAGTCAAAACATTTTGACATTTGTGTGGATTGTCTATTTACAGTATTCCATACTGTCCATTTACGTTAAATCAAATGTTTGCCCACACAAATGTTGGCACAAAACACAATGTTAAGTATCTTTTTGTTATGAGAAGTGGTAAAAGTATTTTCGGTTCGTTTTGAAACTGTGGCAAATTAGAATATGGCCGACCGCCACTGTCTAAGTAATAAATAGGAAATATTGTTATCAACAGCACTCACCAGCCTGGCTTACTTTCTGTAGTTTCTGTAATGTTAACATTCATCCGCAGCAGCTGCACTAAATGAGTGTAATTTGAGTTTGCTTCTTTTTTAGATTTCTTTTAGTGATTTACATCAGTTAAAGTCTTGGCAACACAGTTAGGGTGATTTTATGAATGAAAGTGTGAAAGTTCTTTCATTGTGAAATGTGCAGATATGAGGTTTCTGCAGTAAAAATAAATGTATATATGCAATATATAGAAGCAACCTGAAATCTGGGGTGGGGGTGATACGGTAAATGAGACCCCATTATTGCGTTACTGGTTTTTGGGTCTCTAAAATCAACGTAGCCTTGTTGGTTGCCCCTAACACACCGCTGTCTTGTGGGTTGTGCTCCAGGCAACGTGAGTTTAAGATTTTTTCAAATTTACTGATGTTTTGTTCATTTTTAATAAATAAGATTGCAGATTGTTGTGTCTATGTGTCGGTCCATTTGTTGTTGTTTAAGAACAAAAAAAGGAAAGTAAAAAATGTCAAAAACAAAAGACAAAACGAATAAAGGGGGCGAGAGCAGGCAGCATTTCAAGCTGTTTGTGTGTTGTCTGCTTGAGAGTGAAGCTTGCTGAGTCGGCTCTCAAGGGAGCTTTTATCATTGCATATGCTTCGCTACTGGAAGGCTCTCTTCAAGGAGAGAAGAGAGCCTTCCTCGTGGCACTGGCCCCGCCTCTGTCGAGGCAGAGCGCCGGCTACGCTCATGGGGATTGCAAATGGATCTGGTGAAGGGAATAGAGACGGGCGAGTCCCTATCTCTTTCCTCACCTGCCAGATCCTCTGCCCTCTCTCTGGGAATGGAAGCCCGGTCTGCAGTTTCTTCCCCCTAGGGAGAGGGCTCGACGCTCCGCCTCTCTTCCATCGATGAATGAATGTGGAGGCCGTCAATGAGCCCCCTCAGTCCTCCCAGTATGAAGAGCTTTTGGAGGTAGTCACTCGTGCTGTGGCCAAATTAAATATCAATTGGCCCGTCGAGAAACAGGCTGAATTACCAAAAAGCAGATTAGATGAACGCATTTTGTGTAGTCGGCCTCCACGCCAGAGCCTTCCATTCTTCCCCGATCTTCACACTGAGGTGTGGAGATCGTGGGTGAGACCCTTTTTGGCCCGCATCTTTAGCCCCACCTCCAATCATTATGGCAATGTGGTGGGGCTGAAAGATCACGGGTACAAGGCAATGCCTCAGGTTGAACAGACGCTGGGAAGCCATCTGTCCCCCGGTTTGGCATCGTCTTTGAAGGCTCCAGCATTGCCCTACAAGCCGCTGTGGACCACCTCAGCGCTGGTGGGCAAGGGGTACACGGCAGCGGGTAAGGTTGGTGCTTGCTTGCACACTAGGCTGGTGCTTGCTTGCGGTGTTGCAGGCATACCAAGCCGACCTGCTGAAGGACTTGGATGAGGGTGAGGAAGTAAAGTCTGAGGACATTGTGGAGCTCAGACAGACCGCTGATTTGTCTCTCCGTGCCACCAAAGAGACCTCCCGTGCCATTGGGAGGTCTATGGCAGCCTTGGTGGTGGCAGAGAGGCATCTGTGGTTGACCCTGTCTGAAATGAAAAAAAAGGATAGGGCCTTCCTCATGGACGCCCCGCTTGTGCCTTCTGGCCTGTTCAGCGATGCTGTCAACTCGGTCGTGACAGGTTTCAGGAGGCTCGTAAACAGGCAGCGGCATTCCAGCGGTTCCTTCAAAGTCGAGGCCGGATCTGCGGACCATCTTCTGAGGGCAGGCCCCTCTGGGGAAGAGTGGTGTGCGTATCTTCACAGGTGAAATAATTCCTTACACGTGAAATATATTCCAATGTGAGATCGATCCCGTCAAAACACCACCAAAATCCATACAAAAACCACAGATACTCCTCAAAGTTCGCGTTTTTGGTGCACCTAACCGCCATACAACCCCCTCTCGCCAGAAAGCCGGTTCCTTATATAAAAAACAAAACCACTGTTTCCTCCTCCAGAAAGTGATCTTGCGGCGCGTCATAGGGGCAGTCTCGCGAGAGCCGTAATCGGGAACCACACAACAATTAAATGAAAATACATTCAGTTGGACACAATTATGGGGTAATGATTAACTAAAACAACAGTACACTATAAATTGACTCCCTTATGTGGCCGTGCTACAATGTAACCCTGGTTCCCTGAGGGAACAAGACGCTGTGTCTCAAGGCCATACTTCCAGCATCCCTGCGAGCACTTCATTTTTCAGAAGCTGCCAGTGTATTCACCGCACGTGCTTTTGGTCTACGTCAACCACTTTAATGTAGCTACCCTCAGTTAAATTGATATTCTAAATTAATGTGGTGCCTTCCCTGAAGCACATGCACATAGGCTACATCATGCAGAGAGATGGCTGCCAACGCTCAAAAACATTTAGGATCACAAATACTGTCAATGCTGTTTTGTGATTGATCAATAAAATAGCTCAACAACTTAAATTATATCTAAATTATATTTGTCAGTATACATTTATTTTGTTAGTAACTAAACACACTTCACTATCAGTAGAGATGCAGCACAAGATGCAGGTATTTCATATTGGCCTAATCTATCTATAACTGATTCAAATAGATTTAACTCCAATTGTGCTACTTTATCTTCATCGAATTTAGGATGTAATGACCTGTACATACAATAGCTGATTTCAAAAAACAATGTTTGCTTTAACAAAGCTGATATAGTCTTTTAATTTTTTGGGGGGTAATATATTAAATTTATTTATTATAAGGTTTTTGTGAGATATATCTGTCACAAATCCGATCAACACCAGCGGGAGCCATCGCCTGAATATTAAACGGACTACATTTCCCATGCACCCCGTATCTGGGACCATGCCCCTCTCAGCTGTTGCCAATTGCCCCATGAATTACTCTATTTATACTCACCCATTACTGAGTTCGTTGCGAAGTCTTGTTTTGCCACGGTGAACACTTTTTCCTGATTTACTCTGTTTGTTTGCCGCCTGCCCTGATTCCCTGCCTGGACTGTGTTTTGATTCTGGTTGCCTGTGATATCCCCGTTTTCTGTCTATGACCTCTGCCTGTACGACCCTGATTAAAGTTACACTGCACATGGATCCCTCGACCCCTGAGTCTTTGTTACAATAGCCTACAATTGTTTAATACAGACTAATGTTAGTGTTTCATTAGTATTTGTATAATATATTGTACATATTTAATATTATGTTTGTACATATAAGGAGATGAGGAGGGAGCAATGTATTAACAATGCATTTAAAAACATGACTTTTTAATGGTAATGGTGATTTCTTTATGTTCCTAGCAGCCCATAGTCTGTCAGAATTGGAAACACCACATCAAACAGCATTGTGGTGAATACTTGTACCCCACAAGGCTGTGTTCTAAGCCCCACACTATTCACATTTGACTGCTTGCCAGTCATAACATCATCTTTTGCAAATGGCACCACAGTTGCTGGACTCATAACTGGTGGCAACGAAATAGCATACAGGAGTGCAGTAGCAAGTCTAGTGGAATGGTGTAAGGATAACGATCTTAACTTAAACACAGACAAAACCAAGCAGATGATCATTGACATGAGGAAGGAGAGGAGAACTCTGCCACTGATCATCCAAGATCTTGAAGTAGTGATGACCTCACTTGGTCCCACAACACTACCCAGCTAGTCAAGAAAGCACAGCAGCGGCAATACTCCCTTAGAAGGCTGAGGAAATTCAGCATTGCACCAAAGATCCTCAACAGCTTTTACAGCATTGAGTGTCATTGAGAGCATCTTGTCCAGCTGTATCACACCACAGAGGGGGACCGCAGGCATCCCCGTAGAATATCTAACACTGCAGGGTTCACAGAAGAGCTAGCTCCATTGTTAAAGACCCCACTCACCCTCAACATAAACTGTTTACACTTCTGCTCTCTGGCAAGAAGTTCAAGAGTGTTAAATGCAGGACACCCAGGCTAAGAAACAGCTTCTTTTCAGGAGCCATCAGATTGTAAAATGGATGAACATACATTGAACTTGTCAACGCCACCATTTCCTAATACTATGCATTCATTTAACACTGCACTCATTGATAAACATATGCCACTTTGTACAGACACAACAATGCTGTATATTGCACTATATTGTATAAATATGCTACATATTGCACTATTTGTATATATTGTAAATATATTTTCGATTCTTCTACTTATTTTGTTATTCTGCAAGCACAGTGGAAAGCAAAGTAAGAATTTAATTGCACAGGTGACATTTGACAAAGACTGACTTTTGACTTTGAGCTAGGCAGTTAACATGGTAAAACTAATAGACAGACTTATGTCTGAATCAAAAGAGTCAATCTCCATGTCTTTATGATGTTCTGGTGCTGAAATATGACTAATTCATGTTGGTTGCCAGGGTGCTCTAAATAGTTGTCAGTCTGAGTCAAAGGGTCAAAACTTGTCTCTGCAATGTTCTAAGCCTCTCGCCATTTTCAAAGGAAGTCAAAGAGGCGGTTACTAGGGTACTGTAACTAGTTGCTAAGGTGTAGCTGTGAAGTTGAAATGCCACCATTTGTTTCTGCTTTGCTTCTTAAAAAACACTATTATGAATAATACACTGAACATAACAATGACAATGAATATGTTGGCTTTCTCATGTCAAAATAATAACAACACACATATTTTAACCATAAACCAACAAATGCTAACAATACTACACCTATTTAACATGCTGTCTTTTATTATAAAGTTAAAGGTTTACTACTGCTGAACAGTTGTGCCATTTTTGGTATTCACAAACCTCCACAATTCAGTTTAAACAGTCACTGCCTATGTTAGTATAGTAGTCTTTAAGTAAGTTAATGGAGTTAACATGAAGACATGTCACACATATAAAGTGAAGACTCTTTATATTTCTTTATAGCTTTATATTTCCCAGAAAAAAATGTACCAAACATCATACTTTCAGCAATTTCCTATTTAAATACATTACATGGGCTTAAATGGAACATACTGGGCTTAAATGGTTCTACAGTAATTACTGAGGAAATAAAGACATTTTCACACCACAATAAAAAAGATATATATTTTATGTTTGGACCATATTATGCTTTTAACTTGATTTCATGGTTATTCTTTTTATGTCCCATCTTTAGAATTTTTGAAGTTGTTCTCATGCAAAGTTTGCATATGCTATCTGCTTGTTGGGTCACTGTACCATTTAAGCCCACTTTGAAAAAAAAACACAATTTTTGAAAATATTTAACCCAAACCAGTTATTGTGCTTTAATTGATATATTGATGTGAAATGCATCAGAAAACATTTAGTTCATACACTTAATATTTCTAATACTGATGCCGCGTTGTGCATATCATGACTACTGATTTGACCTTGTGATCAGCTCTCTATGCCAACTAGCAAAACTCATCTTTCTAAATGAAACCAAATAGATCAAATTAACTAAGAACAACTTCATAATACACAAAAAACAAATCATTAATCTCTCAAATTACATAACACGGATGTACTTGCGTGGGCTTCTGGAGAGAGGAGGAAACAACGTTGACTCTTTTTAAACATGTTTAATATATAAATCCATACAAAAGGTACACAGAACCAGGAACAAAGAACACCCAACTACTTAATGACGATACCAGACAATAAGGAGAGGGGACATGAAACAACTTATAAAGAAAAGTAATCAAGAACATACAGGTGAAGGGCATTTAACTAAACATGAAAAACCAAATATAGGCATAAACATGGGGGGAACCAAATAGACAGGGGTGAAACAGAACTAGACATGGGGAAAACCAAATTGACATTTCACAGGGGATGTAACAGTACTTCGCAAATAAATGGTTGAAAATAGTTGCGAGATGATTTTTTCTGAGAGGTCCCAAAACTCCAAAGTTTTGAGGCGACTTAAAGTGAGCCCCCTTGAGACAGCATGAATATGGTTGGGCTTAACTCAACAAGTACTGACATGTTAGTAAGAAGTTGTCGGATTTTATAAAATAGTAAAAAAAGTAACAAGACAAGACCCTCATTTTTTTATATTTGAAGTCAAAGTTGCAAGTGGTCTTAAATGGTGCCTAGGCTTAATGGGTACACTTACCCTACATCATTGGAGTGGTTCCTTGCCACTGTCACCCTGTTGGCCTGCTTACTGGGAGGATGCTGACATAGTGTTGTGTAAATTGTTGTTATTGATATTAAAATATAGCAATATAATTATAGTCCCATAGCCTCTACTGTTTTATTGAATTGAATAATTTACCTTAAATTGTTGAAACTGACTACATTATTTTTACTACTTAACAGTTACACCAATTAACAGTAACGCTGCTGAATAATTATTTTTCTAGGTATTTTAAATACACAATACAAATAAAAATGTATATTGGTAATGTCACGAGGCGCTCTCAAATAGCAAGCGTGAAACAACGTGGAATCCAAATCAAAAAGTATTTAATAAAGATATGATCCACAAACGATACAGGTCAACAAGGCATGAACAGGCAGGACATAGCATAGGTATAGGAACATTAGAACGCCCAATGTAACGATAATACCAGACAAAGAACACTACACAGGAACCAACTTATAAAGCAAACAAATTACAAGGACTAATTACACTAAACAACAGAAAATCCAAATATGGGCATGACATGGGAGAAACCAAACAGACAGTCCAAACAGGGGTGTTACAGAACTCCCCCCTTCCAGAAGGCGTGACCTCACGCCATAAAAAAACGGAAAGAAACAGACAATCCATGGAGGAGGCTTCGGAGGAGGTCAGACTCCTGGGAGGGGGTCGGACTCCTGGGAGGGGGACAAACAGAGTCCAGAGGAGTGAGGGGGGAAGGAGCCAATGGAGACACAGGAGGGATCTGGAACAGGAGGAGCTGGGCAAGACCCAGGCCACAGCCATGATGGTGATCCATGGTGGAGCCGACGGAGGAAATAGCCATGGAGGAAGGGCTGACGGCTCCTGGGGGCTGACCGATGGAGGCGGAGCAGGTGGACGTGAAGCCCGAGGCAGAGACGGAGAGTCGATAATCCCAGGTGACAACAAGGACCCGGAGGGCCAAGGCGGAGCAGATGTCACCGGCGACCAAGGCGAAGGCAGTGATCCAGAAGAACGCAGTGGAGCTAGTGTGACAGAGGACTGAGGTGGAGCCTGACAGAGCCGGTGGGATGGAGGGATGGAGTATAATCCTGAGGCGATGGATGGTCGACGACAGACCAAGGCGGAGCTGGAGGGATGAGGAAGCCAGGTGGAGCTAGTGGACTGATGGGCCAGGCTGTGGCTCTGCACTTCAGGATGATGGAGGGCTGGGCACTGGGTCTGGAGTGGGGCTGTCGTCCTTTTCTATGACCTCAATGGTCATTGGTCACAGGATCCTGGTAGTGCGTAAACTCCGAAAGGGCAATAAAGTCACTAGGGTAGTCTTCAAGAGAGCGCTCACCATGCTCCAGCATGAGGATGAGGAATGATGGGGTATACATAACGACGTACACAAAAACTGACACAGGACAAAATCAAAATCAAATCACTTTTATTGTCACAACACCATAGCACCTGTGCCTAGGTGAGTGAAATTCTTGGGAGTGTGCTCCCGACAGTGCAGAGACAATTTACATATAGACAGTACCTTTACATACCCGCAAGGACAATTTACATATAGACAATACCTTAACGTAACTACAGATTGTACAGATTTTGGAATTATTGAAATCACAGTACCTTTACACAGCTACCGAAACAATTTACATATAGACAATACTTTACTAAAAACTAGATTTGTACAGATCTTGGAATCATTGAACAATGTGTAATATACCAATAAGTAATATAATGAGTAATATACAATGGGTAATGTATAATATTACAATGTGTAATATACACAACCATATATTCAGTGCATTCGGTGTACTATTGACATACTTCCATTTGGTAGTTCAAGTACAGGTTGAGCTTATTTTACGTATTAGCAGGTTGAGCAGATTATGCATAGACAAAGTTTAAAGTGCAGTGCATGGCATGCCGTATAGTGGATGTATGCTGTGGGATGTATTAGTTTTTATTGTTCATTAGCCTGATAGCCTGAAGGAAAAAGCTATCCCTTAGTCGGCTAGTGCGGGATCGGATGCTGCGGAGACGTCTTCCTGAGGACAGCAGAGACAGCAGTCTATGGGACGGGTGGCTGGAGTCACTGATGATCCTCCAGGCTTTCTTTATACACCACCTGGTGTAGATGTCCTGGAGGGAGGGAAGCTCACCTCCAACAATGTGGCGGCCAGTTCGCCCAACCCTCTGCAGAGCTTTGTGGTTGCCAGCGGTGCTGTTTCCGAACCAGGCGGTGATGCAGCCCATCAGGATGCTCTCCACAGTGCATGTGTAGAATTTTCTGAGGATGCTGGGGCTCATTCCAAACTTCCTCAGCCGTCTCAGGATGAAGAGGCGTTGGCGCGTCTTCATCAGCACAGCTTCTGTGTGAGCGAACCATGTGAGATCCCCACTGATGTGAACGCAGAGGAACTTAAAGCTGTTAACTCGCTCCACAGGCATCTTGTTGATGGTGATGGGAGTGTGTTCTCTGCTCTGTCTCCTGAAATCCACCACCAGCTCCTTGGTCTTATCGATGTTAAGTGAGAGGTGGTTCCCCTGACACCATTTAGTCAGGATGCTCACCTCCTCTCTGTAGGCCGTCTCATCATTGTCGGTGATCAGGCCTATCACCGTTGTATCGTCAGCAAATTTGACGATGACGTTGGAGCTGTGTGTGGCTGCACAGTTATGTGTGTACAGAGAGTACAGGAGTGGGCTGAGAACGCAGCCCTGAGGGGCACCAGTGTTGAGGGTCAGCAGGCATGAGGTATTTTTGCCCATTCTGATCACCTGACTTCTGCCTGTCAGGAAGTCCAGGATCCAGCTGCACAGAGATCTGTGTAGTCCTAGAGTCTGGAGCTTTGCGACAAGTGTGGCAGGCACTATGGTATTAAATGCTGAGCTGTAGTCCACAAACAGCATTCTCACATAGGTGTTTTTATTTTCCAGGTGGGAGAGAGCAAGGTGTAGGGTGAAGGCAATAGCATCGTCTGTTAAACGGTTGCTACGATAAGCAAACTGTCGCGGATCCAGAGAGGCAGGCAGCACAGAGCAGATGTGGTCTCTGATGAGTCTCTCAAAACACTTGCTGAAGATAGGTGTCAGAGCAACGGGCCTCCAGTCATTCAAGCATGTGATTTTGTTTTTCTTTGGTATGGGCACAATGGTGGATTTTTTAAAGCATGAGGGAACAACAGACAGAGAGAGGGAGAGGTTGTAAATGTCTGTAAAGACTCCAGCTAGTTGGAATGCGCGTGCTCGGAGCACATGGCCTGGGATGCCATCAGGACCTGCAGCTTTGCGGATATTTACCCGTCGAAAAGATCGGGTTACATCCGCGACGGAGACGGAGAGTGCGCTCGTCTCTTCTGCAGCAGCCGTTCTTCAACTTTGTTTTTATATTGACGTTTAGCGGTTTTTATTGATTTCCTGAGATCGTAACTGGCTTGTGTGCGATCGTCAGGGTTTCCGGATTTAAAAGCAGATGCTCACGCTGACCAGGCTGGTCGCACATCACTGTTAATCCACGGTATTTGGTTGGGGTTGATGCAGATTGTTTTTGTCGGCACTACGTCTTCTATACACTTCCTGATGAAACACGTTACCGTGTCTGAGTACGCCTCTATGTCGTCATCAGATAAAATAGTATCTAGGTAAAATAGCCACTGCTGCCTGAAGCTACTGGCACATAATAGCGCTCTGGGGGAGCAGGGGATCTCCTAATGTGAGGATCTGCTCTATGCTAAACCCACGTCTCAGGAGGGCGAAGCTCTTGTGGGATTGCTAGCTGCCACCATCCAGCACACTATTTCCTTTGGCAGCCAAGCTCAGTCTAATGAACAAAACCCACATAAATTGCCCATATAAAAGTGGGGATACTAACCCAGGTCCCCAAGTTCCTAGCAACAACTGTCTGGCACAGTACCACAACAGTCTCTGCCCTTGAGAGGCCAGGAGAGACCGCTATCCAAGGGGAGCCATACAAAGCTGACTCCAGACACTCAGAAATGCAACCCTGACCGAAACCTAAACTCTGAATACAGAGGGCTGAAGCATACTGGCAGCAAACACTTCCTCAAAGGGAAGGTATCAGAGAGATAGTTCCCCCTGTAATCTCATTAGGATCTGGGAAACTCCAATCGTACAACAACTGTGGTTATAAACTGACACCAAACACATCCTCAAGTTTGCACCAAAAGCAAGGTCTTTCTCTGGTCTACATGGATCTGGGAAGGCCTGTACTAGAGCAGCCTGAGGTAGGGCTTAAACCCAGGTCTCTTAACATTGCTACTATGCTTTGCTGTGAGAAGGGGAGTGCAGGCAGTGACAGGCAGAGAAGCTCTGCTTCTGCTCCCACCTACAGCCCATAAGAAAGCTCTAAAAGGGAGCGTCACAGTTCTCACTTGTAGTTAGACTGAGGCTCAACCCAAAGAACCGGGGCCAGCCAAAAGGGAGCTCTAAAGGGAGCGTCAAAGCTCTTACTTGTAGTGAGACCGAGGCTCAACCCAAAGAACCGGGGCCAACCTGGGGCCAGCCAAGGGCTGCCAATGACTCCTTAGCACAGCTATTCTATATAGAGCTTATAAAAGGCTGCACACAAACAGAACACCGGTATCTTCGGTGGCAGGACACCCCCTAATGTTCATGTAATTGTCACAATGAGCTGATAAGCCCTCACTAAACAGTGAGAGTAGGCGGAAAAGAGTAGAGAGTAGGCCACCATAGTCATCACTGGTCCAATATTTAGGATCTGTCTATATCTATTTAGGATTGGAAGTGTTTATGAAGGGAAATAAGAAATAAGAAGGAAGATATCGACATATCTGGCATTTAAATGCTTCGATTTAAATCTGTTTGACAACCAAAATTATTATTGGAATGGGGTAAAAAAAAAAACATAAGCAAAGAAATGGGAAAAAATCTGGACAGATAAAAAAACGTTTTACTCAAATCGACGTTAATGCAAATGTGCTGTAACAAGCTTGGCTTAGAACTACTTCAGAATTAAAAATAGCAAACAAAGCAATTTACTACATTATCTATGAACGGTAACGCTGCTGTCTAGGAATATATAACAAATTAAACATATTTCGACAATCACTAACTGTGTTGTTTTCTCAGAGATCTGTTTCCCCACTCACTCTCTGAGGCTATGCAACAAGGCGCGTTCGGTCTGCGAGTCTGTAACAAAGACTCAGTACTCGGAGGATCCATTTGCAGTATTTATTAATACACGTAGTCGTACAGGCAGGGGTCAAAACCAGCAAACGGGTATGTAGGGGAAAACCAGAGAATAACACAGTCCAGGCAAATGGTCAGGGCAGGCAGCAAACAAGAGAGTAATCCAAATAACGAGCAAGGGGTCAAAAGGCAGGCAGCAGTAAATCCAAAATCAAAGACAGTCCAGGTAATACACAAGAAAGGCAATCCACAGTAGGAAACGCTTAGAAATGCAAACACAAGGAATGGCAAGACTTCGCAATGAGCATGAGTTCGTTGAGAGTCTATAAACAGTTCTTGATGAGGTTAATGGCCGCCACC
>JAZGTK010006385.1:0-20878 GCA_036877625.1 Ambastaia sidthimunki
TTTTTAGAAACTCAAAGAAAATATGAAGGAAATTATAACGAAATATGTCACTGTAGCCACCGAGCTCATTTCTGCTGTGACGCTCAGAGCTTGTGTTTCTTTTTCCAGTCATATGACTGACTGCTGGATGTGGAGCAAAGTTGAACGTTCAGAAATAACGCAGCAGCACATCTGAGAGTCGGGTGATGAGGGTTCAGTGACAGCAAAACACACGTGACATCTCACACACGGCCTCAACCATCCCAAACACATACTTCTTATATATAAATAAACATACAGAATGTATGTATATAATGTTGGACATACATAAAATCTAGACAGAACTTAAAAGAAATTGATCACAGATTTTAAAAGTTATCTGTGTAAAAATAATGACAGTTACAGATTATAATTGTGATTGTAATAATTTTCATTAATTTTCAAAAATTATTATGTAATAATTCAATAACAATTTTTAATCAGTGCAAGATAAAAACATACATTGTAAAAATAACAATATCAAGCATATTTACAAAAATGTGATTTAATACATTTTTCTTGGGTCTAAATATTACATAGAACATGTAATAAAGTTTAGATTTGATGTAACTCACAGAATGTATGAATCTGGTTGGAAAATGGCTAGTGTTTGTATCAGTTCATTAGATAACAAACACTGACACAAAGGAAACTAAACATAATTACGTTTATAAATCATTGTCAAGCTGAAAGTCTCTGTTGTTTTAAGCATTAATAACCTGACAGTGTTAATTAAGCATATAATGATGTTACAGTTTTACCTGTAATGTGATGTGTTGGTGAGTTCTCAGGTGAGGGGGGTCCAGTTTTCTATCACTATGACTGTAACGTCCTTTATAGTATTCAACTGTTCCTCAGGGAAACTCTTGTGTCCTTCAGTCGACTCCTGAAACACTCTGACTGGAATGTGTCGCTCACTCGCTGTTTATCTTTTCTTCCACACACACTTTTTTCTCTCTCACCTTTTCCTCTGTTCTGTTTGTTGCCTGTAAAGTTTTGGTTTCTACCCTTGTGCTCTGAGCTACCTGCCCCTGTCGCTTAGTGATACTCATCAAACCCTCTCTCTCATTCTGTGTGTGTGTGTAACTGGATACTCTCAGGGCAAAGTTAAACTGGTGGCCGTACAGTCGGTACACACTGTATGATCAAACACAGGCCCAAATCTCAACAGCTGCAAATATCTCACGGCTGCGTGCCAGAACACTGGAAGAGTCCGAGAGGCCTTATGGACATATAAGGATGTGACCTCTTAAAATGCCTTAAAATGAAACTTGTGTCTTATGTAATAGTTCTCAGCTCTGTTTGCTGTTTAATGGACAACAAAAAGGCAGACATATTTTTAATACTGAAAAAGTATTGAAAGCAACTTGATGGACAATTGTAGAAAAGTAGATTTTCACCTATATTTAACAACATTGGTGATCTGTGCAAAATGTCTTGAGATGATGCTAGGGAGTTCTGGCAGGTGTTGCTATGTGGTTGCTAGGGGCATTGCTATTGGTGTTTTAAATGGTTTCCTGCTGGGCCAAGTTCCTAGTTCATGTGTCACTGTTGTAGTTCTGTGGGATTCTTTCACCCATTTTATGGTTCACCAGGCAAATTTTGAATTAAATCTATTATAATCATCACACAAAAGAGGGTGTTTTCAACATTTTATTTTAGACTACTTTTATTTTTGATTTATTGAAAAAATACACAGTTGAATTGCCAAAGCAGCAGTTAAACATCAATACGATCCACACAAGAGAAAGAAAACAGATGTTCAGAAGCAGAGATGAAAGACGCTCTCATAGCAGGTGGACACAGGAAGTGATGGAAGAGGAGAGAGAAAAAGAGATTCCAGATTCACTTTAACTATGGAGTTGTTTCTTGTTCCAGACATGTAGAGCTCATTATTCAGAATGGTGCCCTGTCCAATTAAAGTGGTCTTCTCCATCGCTCTGATGCGGCCCCACTTCCTAGAGTCCACACTGAAAGATGTTACCATGGTTTCAGAATTGTTACCACCAATCACAATCAACTGGCTGTTGGCCGCTCCCAGGAAGTGCAGGCTGGGGAGGTCTGCATTCGATCGTGTGAGGGTGGGCAGCAATTCACACCAGCAATCTAAAGGAAACCAAAGAGATCATGATGAAGGACACAATGTTGAGATCTTCAACCACAAAGCTAAACCACCTCATGCTGTACCTTGTCTACTATCATATTGCAACACCAGTTTCTCTCCAGTTCTCTTGATGTTCCCCAGCACATAGAGGCAGTGGCCCAGGCTGGTGGTGAGGGGGGAGTCATGGGAAAGAGACAGGCTGAACTGGAAGTCCGTCAGAGGGAGGGAAGCAACAAATGACCAGATATCTGTCCATGGATCGTACATCTCCACAGCAGTGTACACACCTGTACTGGAGTCGGGGGTCACGAGGGAATCAAGATACCAGCCCCCAACAGCATAGATTTTCCCCTCACACACCGCTGTGCTAAAGTGACGCCTGTGCTAAGAGTCACGTACATTCACCTTTAAACTTTGACCTTTGATCTATGTATATTAAACTATGAACCAGCAAAAACAGTTGAATAGATAAAAGTCATGTGGTGTGTAAAGTCAATACCTTAATCAGAGGAGCTGTCGATAGCCAGTGGTTGGTCAAAGGGTTGTAGCGGAAAGAAGCCATCTTGAATTCATAACCTTTCTTCACACGGTGTCTGTATCCCCCTATAAGATAAAGATAATTGTATAGCACAGCTGTAGTGAAGCACCATTTATCTGCACAAAAAGGCAGATTTGTGAGAGAACTCCAATTCCCACAATCCCGTTCTTTCTCCAGTCTGAACAACATTCGGGCAGCATCTGTTTCCAGGTCATTCCTTGAGGTCAAGTTCTCTTTTCTTAGACAGCATAACTGTGGAGTTCTGTTTGACCTCAATCTGAGAACTTTAGTTTGAAGGTGTGGATCCAAGCTTTTGCTCAGGTGTGGAAGCTCCAGGAGGTATTTGCTCATGTAGGTTAGAACAGTCTCTTGGAGTTCCACACAGCATAGCTCCTCAGCCAGCTGTAGATAGCTCAGGCAGGTGTGCTCGGTTAGGGTCTGAGAGAGGACAGTCAACAGGTGATCAGTGAAGCTAGAGACCAGCAGGTAGCTGCTTACTCGTAGGTGTTCCTCTAAAAGGTCTTCAGGAACGCTGAATTGCTGTAAGAAGCAGAATTCAAGAAGGTTGTGGAAGACCAAAGATGGAACATGTTCCAGATGGACCAGCCGTTCAGACGTTTCTCTCATACTGGAGTTTGACAAAGCCCTAAAATATTCGCTACAGTCGGCTAGCCTCTCCAAATCCACCTGCAAGTAAGTGCCAGAAAGCATTTATAAATTGTGTGCTTGTGCCTATAAACTGTTTGTTGGTGTTTGTGGTGTAGACACTCAGTCTGTGATTTGTGTGTATGATTGTGTAGATACTCACATGGAATGTATGTGTGCTGGTTTGCACCATCACCATTGGTCCGTCACTCTGGTTCCAATAGCTCTTGTAGTCTTGATGTGTTCTCCAAACGTCTGACTGTTGTTTTTTAAACGTTTGCTTTATAACATCAGTATCTGTTTGTCCAAACTGAACCCAGTTTAAACTCCTTTTGAAGCACAAACACCTCTGGACCTGATGCAAACATTTCTTTAGCCATGTGTAAAGATACATTGAAACTGCAGCTATAACCTGCCAGAAATGAGCCATGTTCCAAATTTCTACTGAAACCTGACGTTTTTCTGTTACTACAGCTGTTATTTGGACTGAGTCAAGATACTGTACATTAAACTTTCCTAGACTACTAATTTAAAAGCAGCCCTGACTCACAATATCAGCTGAGGCCATGTTTCCTCATGCAGGCAGATGGAGGACAAATTCAGCCGCTGGTTTCTTTGGTTGATGGTTGTTTGCAGGGCTCAATATGGCAGCTGTGTACCAGAGCGATCACTGCAGGGCTATTTTAGGGACTCTACAGCGTTCAGTGCTGTGCTGCAGCAGGAAACATAAGCTTGCTGAGACTCGACTGAACTGCACAACACTGGCACCTGACAGAAACAACTGACGCTGGATTTAAACTGTTACAGCTCAGATCTCTAAACCTTTACTACCATTTCATATGACCATCACACAAAATGACAGGACAAGATTTATTGCTTTTAATGAACAAAACATGTTTTAATGGATGCAGCAGGGCAAAGAAACAAACAGCTGTATAACATCAGAGAGGCAGTTAGAGTATAAATTAAAATGAGCTCATTGGTAAAATTAACATTAACAAAGTTTCATTGACAGGTTACTTGCTTTGGGCAAAACAATAAATAAACAAAGCAAATCATAAGTTTATAGTTACAAGAAACAAGAACTAAACACTGTCATGTTTAAAAACAGGATGTAATACACTCTGAAGACATTAACATATGATGAACAACTGTTCAGAATGTCAAACAGGTGTGTAATCATTTATCCATTTACTCCAAACTTTTCTAACACTTTTCTGTTTCAGTCGAGGTATAATTTCCTTCTATGCTGTTCAGATTCACACATATACAAACCCATTTAAGTTCAACTAAATGTACTGATCCATGTGTAATACTATACACAAATAAATCTCCCCTTTCTTGTAGGCAATAGTTTTTACCACAGATAATGAACATGGCCAGGCTACATACTTCAAATCTTAGAAATTATAGAACCATTAAGTGCATTTTGCTATTAGAAAAGCATTTTTGCTGCAGGAAAACAAAAAACAAGACATTCAACATCATACGAAAAAAACAGTTTAGTTAAACTACTTCAAAACCTAGTTAATTCAGAGAGCTCCGTTAAATGATGTGCAATGCTTATTTCACAGTATGTAAAGATAACAATCAAGTAGAGAAAAATTAAATGAGCCAATACAATGTTCACAGGACACTCAAATGACAGGAAGTAAAAGCAGAAACTAGGAGCCAAAACTCTGACATAACTTGGACCCTGTGTTTTACAGTATTAATGATGGACGGACTCGCTCCTATTAACAGAAAATTAATAGCATAATACACAAGTCAGATAAAACGCAAACAGTTATATTATTCAAAAATGCAGTTATACTGTCATAAACTGGCTAAATAACATTGTACAGTTTGTCTTTAGCATGTAGACATACGAACAGTGCGTGAATTATATCTCAGTTTCAATCAAACATAAATCTGAGCTGCAGACTTTTTTATCCTCTCATGATACAAGCGAAAGGAAGGCAGGCTCTCTTTGGACTTTTCATTATTTAAAAATAATGTTCCCAGAATAAACCGTTGTGTGTTTAAACAACTTTGTGCCCTTTACTGGTTTAAAAATAACTGGATTACTGAAAGTGATGCAGAATGAGCGCATGTGAAGAAAACGAGAGTTTAGAAGAAGAGCTTCTTCTGTTTGAAGTATGTGTCAAACCGGTGCTGCGCGTAATCCTGAAGAGCAAACAAACACAAACACATGACACAAAAGATCAGATCAGGTGCACAGAAGATTTGTTCTGTACACACTGTCTTTGTTTACACAAAACACACTGTGATGTCACTGGTTAAGTTCCTGCAAACCTGAACTGTAATCAGAGGTTACAAGTAAAGTGTTTCAAAATGTTTCATTTGTTAGTTAAAACATGAGTTTTAACCAATTTTAGAAAGACATATTAAACAGTTTATATTAAGCTACAGATAAACATCTTATGCTTGCATCATAATAATCTGTCTGTCTTATGTGTGTTGTGATACAGTTGTAAAGTTTACCATGTATCCAAACTCGATTTTGGAGATCTTGACTTGTATGATGGACCACAAACCCCAGAGAAAGTGAGACGCGAGGGCAAACCTGACCGTGTGTGAGATTGAGAGACAGATAGAGGTCAATGAATGGATGTGAAAAAGTTCATATGGTGCAGAGTGACATTAATTCCCATCAGTAAGAGTCAGTGAATCTGATTCATACCGGTTTGCCTCAGTTATCATCTCCTCTTCTGTCCTGGCCTGATCTTCAGGTGCTGTGTTTCCTCTTTCTGACAGATAATGTCTGATAAAATGTAACTGACAAACAAACAGAAAGAGATGCTGTGAACTTAATACAGCACTGAGGGACAAAGTGATAAAACATCTATGAAAATACATACATCAGAATACAAGCGATAAAACATCTATGAGAATATATGTGGTCCTGCCTGTGAAAACTAACTGTTTGTTTTCCACCTAAAATCATCCTACATAACGTAAGAAACATTCAGTAAATATAACCTTGATATTTTTGACTGAGTAATTTATATAATGACTGAGAAAAACATGTCAAAAATTGAAATCAGAGTGAAATGAATGACTGAATGAAACTTTGATGCTCCTAAACTCATAATAAGATTTTTAGCCTGGATTTCACCTGAAAGGGTCACATAATTTTTACTCAGAACACAAGTCCCTGTTATAGTAAATAATTACTTAATAATGATGTCAGTAACCTTTTAACTGGATTATGATCTGAGGCAATTAAATGCCAAGCTATTAAATATTAACATTACATCAGATAGACTTCTGACCTCAGCGTGTTATTGTGACAACCTTTGACACACTTCTTGGGACTGTCACTTCTACAACTTTCCACTAGGTGGCAGTTTTGGAAAAAACTACATCTTACAGAAAAAAAACCAGTAGAAGAATGTGTGTGTGTGGAGGGGCAGAACTTACTTGCTGTTCTCTGTTGGGGTAGTTTTCTACCTTTGCTTTATAGAATGGCCACTGGTCATATGTATAGTCATAAATCCATTCACAAAAATGATTCCCAAAGTCAAAACCCCTGCAGAGCAGACGAAACAGTTTACTTCATCTTTATTAAAACTCATTTATTAATACATATTTACTGTTGTGCTGCTTGTTTTACCTGTAGTTATAGCTGCTGTATTCAAAGTCAATGAGCATGAGCTTGTCAGATGAATGTTCCCTGCCATCCAACATGAGGATGTTCCCTGAAGAACACAGTTTACATTTGTGGGGGAAAGAGCAGAGAAGTTATTTACAGATACAACAGTGACTGCAGTTCTGAATCACATCATCAGATTAAAGGTTGAGCATGTAGCTAAACAATATCAGAAACAAAACCTTTCACACAAATGTGTTTTATTTCTTACAGAGACTGAATACCACAACATTTAACTGCCAAAACATTATTAATCAGGACTGACATAATACATTAATGAACATACAGAATGAACAATGTTCACAGAAGTGTGTGTGTGGGGTGGGGGGGGTGTATTTTACCTTCCTGTACATCATTATGGCAGAATACCACAGGTGAGGGTGTTGCTTCTAGTAGTGACCTGAAAGAGAGAGCGAGAGAGAGCGAGAGAGTGAGATGAGATACTGTTATCTTATCATAGTTCACCTACAAACCTGCTATTAAAATGATGTTAATATGTTTTCATGATTTAAAGAGGCACTGAACAAAATGTGCAGCACCAGGCAGGAACACACAGATAGAGAGCAGCTGGCAAGCCAGTTACACAATCACACACGTGTGTGTGTGTATGCGTGTGTGTGTGTATGTGTGTGTGTGTATGCGTGTGTGATTGACTCTGCAGGCTGAGAATGCAGCTTCCTGAAAGTGTTTCCGATTAGTGCTGCCTGACATTGAGCTGAGGGTGTCACACACACGCACACAAATCCTCCATTCAGCGGCCCACAGCTGATGTTACAATGTCAGCAAAACAGATGGAATTATGAGCTTAAGAAATCCTGTAATACACACACACTCATTTGAACAGTTCACACAGTGTGTGTGTGTAAGACTGTATTGATGTTATCTGTCATGATGTTAGTTGATCACTGACACACAGCTGCCAGTCTGGACTTTATCAACTCATCTTATCTACAAGTTCAAGTTCTGCAACATTCCATCAACCTGCCATCGCTCTCTCTCCTTTTAATATCCACATTGTCTTCCGCTCACCTCAGGTTCTCCAGTTCTGCTGGAAGGTCATTTTTCATCAGCTTGTTAAATTTTTTGATGTGAGCTTCACGCACAAATTTTATGGTCTTAACTTGTTCCATGTACCTGTTTAGAGGGACAAACATTAACGTGTTAACCACTTTTATTTATTGTTATTATATCCACTAAATGTTTTTTTGTTGTTGTTTTTGTTATTTTTACATTTGACAGACACTTTTATCCATACAGATGTACAGTGCTTTCAAAATACAGTATATGATTTTGGCATTACCAGCATTGTGTTTTACCAATTCATCTACGTGAACACACTGATAGGACAGACGTACCGGTTAATGGTTTCAAACAGCCATTTAGGTTCTTTATTGAACGGCATCTCCATAGCATGGAATCGGGCCATCTTACTGGCTATTTCAGAGGAAATCTCCGGAAAGCCCAACTGCTCTGTACACAGGCGACTGCTCTGTGGATCAGAAACCCTTCAGACTCAGTGTGTACAGATGCATGAGGTGATTTGTGTAAACTGTCTGAATCATAATTCTGTTGTGGAATGTGTATATAAAGGCTGTATTTTGGGTTGAGGTTGGTGGGACTCACAGGCAGATACTGCTCCAGACGGCCCTCGGGAAAAATGCCATAGAGACGCGGGCCCAGCTCTCTCTCGGCTAAAATAGCAAACATCACACTTTCCAAAACAAGAGAATCAACTCCCTGCATGTGGGAAACATACAGACACATGTGCGAATGAACATCCACACAAATATATGACAAGTTCAATTAGATGTCCAATGTGACAAGGGTTTCTCTGACATCATTTAGGGTTTTATAACCGATACAATACATTTATTGTGTGTCAGATACCAAATCTTATCAGCTTAGTTTTGCAACACCATGTTGCTGGTCTATTTCACATATCTGTGTGTTTGCATGTATCTGTGTTGATGTGTGTGGCACACCTGTAAAATGGCCCCATAGATTCGCAGCAGAACTCTTCGAGGTTCGACCCCGGCAGGCTGGACATGGCTGGGTAAACTGCACATGTACAGCAGGTTACTGAGACCTCCACTGCAGGCACAACAAATGTTATAAGCGAGACGTTTTTTATTGATTCAAAAAGCAGAAAAAAACAGATTCCACAAATACAGGACTGTGTGTTTCTACAATATTAGATCATCTGTTTTTGATCATTCAATATTTATCAAATGTACATATTACAATTTGCTTTCAAGTCTCAACAGTCTATATTAAGTCTGTGTAAATCAGTAAAAATTAAGTGCTTTTAAACAGCTTGAGGTATTTTTCACCGTTTATAACCATTCTGCTCACCTGACTATTCTGATCTGAAAGTCATACTCTGATATAGTTTTCCATGACCCGGAAAGAAAGTCACGGCACCAGTTAAACGCCCGTCTCCTCGTATCCGGGTCCACATCCACGTTACGCCCGTCCTGATGGGACTCCGCTTCTGAGTCATCGTCCCCGTTTGCGCCGCGCGGACTGGCCGTTCTCGGGTGTTTCTCGTCGTTCACCATCAGTGAGTCTCCGCAGCCCGGTACGTCCGCCCGGTTACCCGAATTCGGGTCACCATTCCCGCATATACGTAAATCCTCGGTTCCGTCATTCGTGCACGTCATCTTCTGGCTCGAATGCATGATAGTGACCCAATGCTTCTTAAAGTGTATGGACGCAAACCGCTAGTCTTAAACTTACCGAACCGCAGCAGCATTAAATAAACGTGAACGGACGCACATGCACGAGTGTCGCGAGCGCACGACCTGTCGCGATCAGAAAAACGGTGTGTGGACTTAAATTCACATGAAATGTAATGTACAGTTTCCCGTGATACTTCCTGAACTGTTACCGTAAACACGCACCAAAACTGACAGCGTGTAACGGTTGTTAGTTTAACATCCTCTCACTGTAACTCGCTCTACTTCCTGGAGCGCTGACCATGTCGTCATAGATTGACGTTTGTGTTAACCAATCAGATTTGGATACTGAGGCCGCGCCCTTTTTTCTAAGAACCACCTTCTAAAAGCGAAGTTCTGATTGGACGATTTAACACGCAATGAATTGTGGGAAGTGTAGGTATTTGACTATAGCGTTTTCTGCAGTATAATAATCATGCGTTGAATCGCAGGCGTTTAAAGTGCCAGTAACCAAGTTTTCTGTTTTCTGTTAAATATTATGTTCTATAGGCTAAAATGATCAATAAGTACTTAAAGTAAGTTTAACTATGGTTAGGTAATATACAAATATATAGTAATTTTTTATTAACGTAAACAGTACATCACAGTATCTTAGAAATGCCACATCTTAAGGTAGAGATAAAGCTATTCTTATTATCTTAGGATAATATTCTTAGACTATTTATAGCTGACATTTAAGTACAGTACAAAGTATTGACCCACACAGGAAAATTTTTGAAATTGTTTTAGAATGACTTTAATTAGGTACACACACATACACTTTAAAATCACCGTGTCAGCAGATATTTACACTACACAGTAAGTCTAACGACCTTTCTTGCTTGCACGAGCAATTTCTTTGCATCGTGTTTTAAGTACAAGCACAACGTGTTCCTGCACTTCCCGCATTCATCACTGGGGGCGCTGTCTCACCGTCAGTAAGGCTTTCAGCACCAGTGACTGAACAGCTCCACTACAGCGGATAAAGGGTTAATGTTTCACATTATAGTAATTATGGGATATAATCTCTCCCTTTAAAGAAGTAAAATTAAAGTGTTTAATTTAAAGCTTTAAAATTAAAGCTAAAGTTACAATACGCAGTGATACGCATGTTGCACTTTTATTACTGATGAGGAAAATTCATGTTAGAATTCTGAACAAGGAAATTGTCATTGATTGTAAGTTGAATGGATGGAAACAAAATGTGTTTGCTATAATGCAGAAAACTAGTTACATTGGGTGTCAGATCACAATGGTATTTGATAACCACCCCGGTATTAAATGGTTGCCATGTACCATGATCATAAACCCACATGTCCAAACAAACATGGCACTATGATACAAATGTTTGTAAGTGTGGTGTAATTATTACTAAATTAAATTTCTATCAATAAGCTTTAAGATCTTTTTGTGTTTATGCATATATTCGAGTATTATATTGGACATAAATGTAGCATTTATATTGCACTGTTATCACCAGTACAGCAGAGAACTGGCAAAATATAATCAAATATTGTGAATATTTCTTATTGTGTGTGTAACTGCAGTCCCCTTACGTAGATGGATCATTAAGAATCACATTTCCCCAGCTGGTGTTTTCTTAAAAGACACCACCTAACTAGGGGGAACTCGGTGGCTCAAACAGCAGGATCATCGTTTAAGATGCTTTAAGTTTTTAAGCTTTATTGGACACGTTTCTATGCTTAACATTATAATCGCACGAATCTGTGTGTTCCGTAGATTGGGCACTTAAAAAAAAATGCAAATCTGCCATTGCAATTTTTAACAAAAAGATAATAAAGAATATTTATTTCGCAATCTGTAATAAATATGATTGGTCTAGTCAAACCACCGCGGAGAAAAGTAACAGGTAACACGATGGAGCGCAGATTTCATGCCTGAGTTACTAGTAAGTTTCTAGTAAATTTAAACGCACTAGAACTAGTTATCTGTATGATAACCTCATACCAGTTTTTATTTCATTAATTCTATTGATATATATTTGTTATACAACAAATTTCTATACCATACATTTTTATATACCAAGTGATTATTGTCATGTTTATTAAATAAAATGTGACTGGCAATAATAAAAAAAAGCATTACCATTAAATAATATATATAATTCCCTCTTAAATAAAGACACTGAGGAATATTTAAAGCAATTGGATTATAAAAAACCGCAGTGAATAATTAAAATATTAATTACCCTCGGATCAACTTTGGGCCACTAAACTCCGCCCGTTTTTGAACCAGCTATTGCCTTTCTACCTGCTCTGTCTGTTTCTATGAGACAATCCCCCCCATCCTCCCATCCTCTCATCAGCATCCTCAGCATCATCAGACGCGCGCAGATCACGCTGAACAGCGCACTGCTTCATCAGCAGGTGTGTGTGTCTCTATAACAGAAGACAATCTGCATCAATACATCACCACCCGTTTATGAGCTTTGACATCTGACTGTCTTTTCCTCGGATCGCTCGCTGGACCGCTTGATCAGATTTGATGGTTTGATTCCCGGCGGGTATCTGAAGTCAGCGTGGCCGAAGAGGAGAGAGAATAAAAGCGAAATTACCATCCGCGTCTCCGGTGTCTGTGGATGGGCTGCGGACATCTGCAGTCTCTGTTTTTGAGTCACTAAGAAGATGGCGGACAGGGCTGAGATGTTTTCTCTCTCCACCTTCCACTCCCTCTCTCCTCCAGGATGCAGGTAAGACACACCATCCATTCGCTTCCCTCTCACGGATGCCCGTGTGCTATGGCGTCCTTTCCATCTGTCGCAAAACTGGCAGGTTATTCGTATAATTTGGCTCTTTATATACCCGAGCATATGTTTGTGCATCCTTAATGTCCTTAAATACATGCACACATCCGGAGAAAAGCGCCAGCAACCGAACCCTGTGTGTGATGGCAATACTGCGCTTGTTGGCACATTTTGGCATCGATTTAGGACGTAGATGAATAAATGCAGGTAAATGTAAATATGTGCATAATATTAACTCAAAGATTGTGGGGAAAGACGGTTGTTTTGTGCTTGTCATTTTGCCTGACGCATTCTCAGATAAGAGGCAGACAGGCCCCACGCCCTGTTCTGATGATCATAACAGTCATTTATGTTTGATCACGTTATAGTTTAATATAACTGTGGAATTGCTTAAGTACAGCCTAATATTAATAAACTGTACATGCTGTAGTTATTTTGTGGAGCAATTACACTTTTTTGTTGCTATATTAATTATAGGACTTATTATTGATCACTATAATAATAATGGGAGCATGTATACATATATGTGTACACGTAATAGTCATGAAAATGTTACCAGTATTACCAGTGCAACTCTATTTATTAAATCCTCTCCCCTCAGTATAGAATTAGATCTTAGACATAAATTATAATGTAAAGTTTTACATGTCTCTGGTTAGTGGATGTAGCCTCTGCTTATCCATAATATATAAGTGTAGAATTGATAATAATCCTTTTAAATGTATGAATTGAACCAAATCCCTTTATGAAAACAATGTGTCTTTAATTCTGTTTCAGTGTATAAGTGAATGTTCAGTACTGTTCAACCGTTCAGAGCTTCATAACCTTTAAACTATCATTTGTAAATCAAAACAGTTGAGTAAATATTTGACTTTAATAAATGCAATAATTTATACAGTATCACATGAAATATTGTTTAGGTTGTGGTCCAAATATTTTTTTCTGTGTCGATAAACTACGAACGAAACTAGAAAATGAAAGTGAATTTTAAATGACATTGACTGTAGTATGAAATATGGTTTTGATTTAATGAAACATAATGAAAATTGTTGACTGTTGCTATACTTTGAGTGACATTTCATTTTCATTTTCTCTGTGGCTGCTGAGACCTGCTGGACTTCCTGTCACTCTGTTTATAAGTGTATTAGCGTGTGTGTGGTGATATTGACAGACCTCATAACATCTAGACTGAAGACACGTTTTATTCTTGAAACATGATGTTTACTCACATCACTCCTATAGTTGCATTGTATAGACCATCTTCCTACAAAACCTCTTCCCTATTGCCCACTACAGATAAGAGCAGAGATAAAACATTCAAATGCTCTCCAGCAGCATAAATCAAACGTGTGACAGGTCACATCACATTTGAGCGTGTGACAGTCTGAAGACACGTGCTGTAACGGGGCCAGTAACAGGGCAGGGCAGCTGATATCAGCTATGTTGCAAACAGGAAGTGACAGCATAACAAAAAAGCTAATGTGCGTGATGGTTTTGTCGTCATCGCTCTGGTTTTTGTGCCTAGCAGTTTCTCTCTCATTCCACTTCAGCGTTTTTTAAAATCTGTTTCCTCTCATAATCGTATCCTTGTTTGTCCTCTCATAAACCTGTCATCTGTAGGAGCAGAAGTAATGGGCAGCAGCCTCATTCTCTAATGCCTCAGGAAGATGTTAGATCCAAGAGACAAACAGCCTCTCTTGTTTTTCTCTATTCCAAGCTGCTGTTTTGGCTTGTTTTTAATGCTTTACATTACTAACGTAACACATACAGACATAAATGTATATCTATGTTATACTCTTTGTCGTTTTCTCAGTTTTCAGTGTTAGGTTTAATGTGTGGCACATGTTGTTCATTGGCACAACAAGGAAACACTCTCTCTGATAGACTCAAACAGCAGAAAGACACGTAACATGCAAACATACTAATGCGGCAAAGAACACATTGAAAAGATTTAGGTTTATGTTAGTTATCCTGCTGAACTATTTTAATTTTACTATAACATTGTTACGAAATGAAATGATTTTCCTTGTTTCTTGTGCCGTGCTTATGTTGCATGTGTGTCACGTGACCCGTGACGTGATCAGTGTGTGTGTCATGATCAGATTATTGATTGTGATGGAAGGTTAAACGTGTTAAACGTCACATGTCTGAGGTGCTCTGTGTCATGAGAGGAGACGTGTGTGTGTGTCTGTGTGTGTCATGAGAGGAGACGTTTGTGTGTGTGTGATGGGGATTTCTGCTGTGCTGACACTGAATGCCCTTAGGGTGATTCAGAAGTATGAAGTGTTATATAATACAGCTGTCATATATCTTTGAATGGTGTAGTATAATCTCATGAACTCTGATACAACAGTAACATACATTAACACACAGTATTGATTTGAAATTAAAACTGAGTTGGAATTATGTTATTATTCGAGAAGAACATGGAGTGATGCAGTAAAAATAACACATATCAGCCTTGTATGACAACGGTTGCCTGGGAAAACGGTCAACTAGACAGTTTAGCAATCATCATTATACGTATATATAATTGACATTGATACGTGCACAATGTTGCAGTTGACCAATCAGAATCAAGTATTTTGTATACCAAATAATAAATGTTAACCCACACATATATTTTGACTCCTTTGTCCTTTTCTCAACATGTTATTCATTCATTTATCCAAACCTCTCACAGCCCAGCTGACCTTTTCATCTTGTACATCTCTCTCTCCTCATTTACTCTTCTGTCTTCTCTGTCCCTTCACCTTCTTTATTTATTATTGATGAAGACTCATACAGTCAAGTGTTTGTGTGTGTGTGTGTGTGTGAGAGAGAGAGAGAGAGAGAGAAAGAGAGAGAGAGAGAAAGAGACAGAGAGAGACGTGGTGTGGTGTGGTGTGGTTTCATTAGTGTCTGTTATTTTTTGAAGGGGTGAGAAATAAGAACAAAGATATGAAGAAAAGTCACATGCTGACACAATTACTGGTTAAATCTGTAGATGTTAGTTAAATGTTAATCAGATAAACACATTGAAATCTGGGATTTTTGAAAAAAATGAAATACATTTAAAGAAAGCTTAATAAGCAGTTTTATTTTTGGTTTGATTTTTGGACATTTGTGATCATGTTTTGCACGGACCATATTTCCTTGCTTCTGAATAAGAATTTTGAAATTGTAATTTAATGATTAGCTGTCTGTTTTTTCTACCTTTTTCTTTACAATATTTAATTTTATTAAAGAAACTCCTACAGGTTTAGGCAATAATTTAATTCCCTTGAACCTCAGTTGATTTTATTGCATCTGTGGTTGTATTGAATGAATCCAGAATTTACTATTGTTTGAAGATCTGCTAGCTAGTGAAAAGTCACATGATTCAGCAAATGAAGCCCATCTCTGGTGGGATGTGGTTGTCATGGTGACAGCTGCAGAGGTGACCTCACCCTACTTAACCTGCTTTGTGTCTCAGTGGTGTTCTGTTAATGGTGTGACATCACCCCCTGCTACTATGGCAACAGCTGTTGATTGACAGTTTTGCATCCCCAGGGCCTGAATCGAGACCCACCTTTAAAAAATTAAGATGAATAGGCTGGGAGGAGTCAACAATTCGTGTGTAAAATGAGTCTTTGGAAGACGTCAATATAGGGAGCCATCGAAAGCTTTCAGGAATCTTAATAAATCGTAAAAATGAGATTGATAGGGCTGTATGTAGAGACGTTATTGATTCATTCTTAGAACATTGGCTAACGTTCTCTCAAAGTTATCAATACATTCTTGCAGTAATGTTAGTACAACATTTTTTATTGTTGTTATAAGTTGTTGTTGTTGTTAGTGGAACATTTTAAGAACCAAAAATAACCTTGTTTCTGATCATCACAAAACATTTTGCAAGAGTATTGCTATGCGGTTTGCTAAAGTGTTCTGAAAGGATTTTGGCATGTTGCTAAATGGTTGCTAGGGTGATCAGCCCCTGCTTTGTGTTATTGTAGTCCTCAGAAACGGCTCATGGCTAAGTGTAGGAGATTAGAACAAAGCTCTGATTCAAAATATGAACAGTAATACTGATACCTGCTTTAATATATCTTGTAACTTCAAGCACACGCACTGAAAGTGTGTCTGTGGATGCGGTGCTACATGGCCAGTGCTGCTGAATCTGGTTTTTGTGAAGTCATTAATAATTCATGCCTCACAGGGAGTCTGTAAGTAATATCAGAGTCTAAAGCAGAAGTCTCCTGTATGCAGGGAAAACAGATCTGAGCATGGACAGAATATGTACATATATGTTTGTATCTGTTAATTCTATATAAGTCTTCTATATTTATATCAAGTGTTGCATTAAGTTAATGGCAGATATGATTACTTGATGTGACTGTGTCAGGATGTTGATTTAGTTGTAGTTGTTTGACCCCTCACACTCCTCACGGGACGTGTGTACAGGCGTGATCTTCTTAGCCAGTCTCAGACTGACGTGAATGAATCGCTGAACTCACACACTCACATGTTCAGAGGCGAGAAATTCTGCTAAATTCTCTGAGATCTCGCAGATTAAGCGGAAGCTCATTAAAATGCTTCTTCAGCCCCACAATCCACTTGTGTGGATGTTTCATCTCCTGTGAAGGTCATTACAGGCTCATGTTGAAATGTGTTCAGTGCTGTAATCTCTGGTGATGGATCTCACAGCTGTGCTGTGATCACGATGACAAGCCTGTCAGAGAAGATTCTTCTGGAAGCTTTCAGAATTTTCCATGTCATTTTTTCCTGTTTAAAATCAGGGATTATTGTACTGAACCAATCAAAGCTGGGCAACGGCTGAATTATAATATTTCTATCTTAGAAAACAGGAAACTTTCTCAGAATGTTGGCTAACATTCTCTAAAAATGTTCTCTTAATGTTATTTTAAAACTGTTTCACAATTTTGTTTCTTAGGTTGATCTTGTAACTTTTGTGAGTATTTAGATATTTTACTGGAAAACTAGACTAAAGTACTGATTAAGAAAATGAGTTTTTCAGTCTATAGTAAGTCCAACATTCTCTTTTTTTACACTAAAACAGGTCGACTATTTTACAGGTAGGCAATTGTCAGATACCACAATTTATCCAGAGTGTATCAACATTGTATCAATGCCTGACTGAAGCCTCATGCTCTAGCGGTTGAGCTACAGGAGATAAACACATTAAAACCCTCAAGTAAATCATTTATTTCATAAAATGATAAAAGATTTCAAAGTTCAATAAATAATTACATAATAATCGCTTTCTGTAATATCGTTCATTAGCATAACTGCAGGTTGTTCATGGTTTCAAAGCAGATGTACTCGGTGTTTTAAAACAGCTTAGCATCAAATTTTAGAGTATGAACTACCCATCGTATAAAATGCTGTATATCAGTTTGAAACACAAGCGGCATTGAAAAGCTTTTGTGAATAATCACAGTAAAGCTCAATAGATACAGAATTACACAGAATTCAATTAAAATATCACCCAGGGCTTTACATTTTTAATGGCAGATATGCATTGAAAGATATGAATGTCATGCACTCAGTAAATAAGAGTTGTTCTCTTCTGATTGGCTGTTGGGAGATGCGAGAGGCGCTGTGGTTCTGTGAGAAGCTGCAATGCAGCACTGCGCTCAGCTGAGGTTTAGACGTGATGAAACCGTCTCTGTGTTAGCGGCTGCCGTAGACAAGATCCGGGTTAATGCGTTTTGCTGAGCCAAAACAGGCAATACAGAGGCTGGTTCCTATTTAACAGCATGCTAACCCACTTATCAATAATAATGGCCACGTTCTAGCTGGTCTTTGGCTGGAAGGGATGTGGGTGTGTTTGTGTGTATGTGCTTTGGAGCAAATGTGTGTATATACACAGTTTGTGTATGAGAAAGACTGAGTGACCTTGTGAAGATCTTTGGCTGTTGACCTGTGTGTGTGTGTGTGTGTGTGTGTGTGTGTGTGTGCGTGTGTGTGTGTATCATTACTTCCCCAGGGGAACACACACACACACACACTAGCTAAACTAAGACATTTCATATAATGTCATTCTTTTTACATGAAACTAATTATAGTTACAACAAATAGACTAACACTAACCCTAATTATAATCCTAATAGAAAAGGTTTTACAGTTTTAGAAAATTTTAAAAATTACTAAATAGTTTTCCAGTTTAGGACATTCCCAAATAGATGCAGGGGTTTCCTGTATTTAAGATAAGCATGTTATTGAATTGAACTATTGCACTCTGCAGTGAGTCTAATGTGAATGTATTTTAAAGACTGAAGCCTTTATTATTTGTTTCTGTCTGCAGGCAGGCTCATGACATCAGCTTGGAGGAGTTTGATGATGAAGATTTGTCTGAGATTACGGATGACTGTGGCATTGGCCTCAACTATGACTCTGACCCTTATGAAAAGGTATGTACTATTTGCAAAGCATCTATTCTATTCTATTCTATTCTATTGTATTCTATTCTATTAAGCTGTGTTTAAACTGTTTTAATATTTATATTAAAATTTTTACTTCTATAAGTAATTGGATGTCAGAGCAGTGATATCTGATGTAACTAGTTGGTAGGCTGGTAAAGAGGACAGCATTTCTTCACATGAGATCAGACTAGAGGCAGAGCAGCTAGTATAGTGTGTTTATTTCAGATATGGATTTATGGATGTGTCTTATGGAGTCTTCACTTCACTCCAGCCGTGCATGTTTAAGCTCATTTACTCGTGATGAGAGTATAAATATTCATGTATTCTCATGATAGTATGTATGAATGTTGCTATTGAATTTAATGAACGTGGAAAACAGGCTGAAAGTCAGTTTGATTCTGATTGATCTTTCTGACATCTTTTTGGGATCATCTTTAACATTTTTGGTCGCTTTGTTTTAGGCACACTGGCTGTGTCTGTGTCTCCTGCTCTGTTATGTGTTCATGTGGATCATGTGAACACTTCTGCATGTGTTATTTCAGCCCCAAAACTCACAAACCACCTGCACTTGTTTAATCAACTGCTAAATGCACTGAGTGTGTGTGCGAGCGAGCGTGTGCGAGTGTGTGTGTTGGCTGCATCGGGGGATTGTAAATGTTTTATTGCAGTGGCTGCGTGCCATGGCTGCAGCAGAAGGGTTAGTGACCCAGTGAAGTTTGCTGCTATGCAGACTTATCAGCTTTCTGCATTTCTGTCCAATTACAACGAAACCTCTTTCCCCTCATCCTCATTTCTTTTTGCCTGCTTGTTCTTCTCCCTGTGGAAATGTTCAAACATGCATGTAAAGCTTCGATTGTATCTCTTCATGTGGCTTCAGTGTGTGTCATTGATTTAAATGCAGTGATTCGGTCCACACAATCACATACTCAGTGGGCAACATAGGATGCGATGACCTCAGCAAAGGATAAATTGATTAGTTGGTTCCGGCTGGTGATTGGACGATCCACAGGCTGGTCTTTCATTGATTGGTTGGCTGAGATGAAAATAGGCAGCGGAGTCCATGCAGTGTGTCAGACCTCATTATTTTTTGCAATAGCTAGTGGCAGTAATCTTGCAAACACATACAGATACACACACACACACACACACACACACACACGCCTGCCCCGCAGGATTATGTCACGTGGAGGCAACACTGCATTACATTTAAAGGGTCTTTCCTGTGTGTGTGCAACAACATATTGTGAAAGCACAGAAGCTATATTCTCTGTTTCAAGAATCTGCTATTAAAAGCAGCTGCGTAAAAACCTGTATAGATTCATGTTAACAGTAACTGTTTGTGTGCTGTTGTCATTGTTATAAGATGATGAGATATAAAGGCAGTTCTGGTACAGTTACATACAATCTGATGTTTATTGTTTTGAACATTTTCTGAAAATTTCCAGCCATTTGTTTAACCTTGTTTAATTGTTTTTGATGTAAATATTGTGAATTAACTTCATGAAATGCACATTAGCTTTGCAGGCTTCTGTCAGCAGCGTATCAAATATAAAATATAATCTTTGAAGTAAAACATTCTACAATTCCTGGTGTTTCCATCCCTGTCTGATAACAGCACACAGCTATTGATTTCAAATGCTGTGATGATACAGGACGAGTTACATTTTTATCATCTTCTCTTTCATTCTGTTTTATTCATTAGCCTTTTCACTGCATAAGCAGTAAGTGAGATTTTGTGGTGTGTCATTTTTGGTAGTTTTCAGAGCTCTTCAGTTTTCATAGTTTATAATTGTAGTTTGTGGTTTTACAGCGTGAATCTGTCTTTGGCCTTTTAAATCATACATAACAGAAACATACACACACACACACACACACACACACACACACACACACACACACACTGGTTATTATGAGACATTTACACATTAAAGATTCTAGAATGAATCTAGACTATCTCACCCTCTCTCTCCCTCTATCTCACTTTCTCTCTCTCTTTCTATCTCACCCTCTCCTACTCTCTCTCTCACTCTCTCCCTCTG
>JAZGTK010006386.1:0-20876 GCA_036877625.1 Ambastaia sidthimunki
ACAAACATCACCAAGACGACATTCATGATAAATCCAATGGACGCCGGACGGCATATTAATGTGAGCTCCTGGTTTGCAGGATGTTTGATGTGGGTGGTCAGCGCTCAGAGAGGAAGAAGTGGATCCACTGTTTTGAGGGCGTGACCTGCATCATCTTCATCGCTGCTCTGAGCGCTTACGACATGGTCCTGGTGGAGGATGATGAAGTAGTAAGTTCCTATTTGTGGTCCACAAGTTAAGACTCTTAACCTGCTGTTCCAGTATATTGGCTTGTAAAAGTCTGAAGAGCTGTTTAACACAAACCAACCTGAAACATTGTCAGAATTTCGTGACAGAAATCTGTTTTTTCCACCACAGAACCGCATGCATGAGAGTCTTCACTTGTTCAACAGCATCTGTAACCATCGGTACTTTGCCACCACGTCCATCGTGCTTTTCCTCAACAAGAAGGACGTTTTCGTGGAGAAAATCAAGAAAGCTCATCTGAGCATGTGCTTCCCTGAATATGACGGTTAGACCGAAAACAGCACCAAAAACACAACATAAGCCGTATTATTTATAACAGATGCTTTTACGTGAATTGAAAGTAAAACACAGCAGACACTGTGTGTTTTGTAATGCCATGGTGATGTTGCTGTAATGTTTTTATGTAAAACCATGGTGGAATAAACAATAGATGAAAAAACACTTTGGGCACAAGTACAGAACAAAAAAATAAGCATAAATTCCTACCTTAGAATTGTAAGGTTCTATCTGACATTTTTGTCAAAATTGAGTTATAGACATTCTTACTCTAATATAACATATTGACACTATTAAAGGTGTTTTATTTTTTTAAAAAAATCATTTTGGGTGTTTAATTTGAAAAACAAAAAAGTTCAGTTTTGGTATTTACAATGCACTGAAAAAACTTTAAGGTAGCGAAATGTAAAAAAGGGGAAAAAAAACTACGCACAGAAATTAAAGCTCCATATTTTATTTTTAAAAAGTTAAATGTTTATCAGACTGTGAAACTAAACCTCAAAGTCTCTAACCAAGACAAATGACCAGTTACTCTTGCTTGAGAACTAAAATAGCATCTCTGACATCATCATGAAAGCGTGATGAAAACAGTGACGTTTCCTCTCAGGTCCCAACACATTTGAAGACGCCGGGAACTACATCAAGGTGCAGTTCTTAGATCTGAACATGCGGCGTGACGTGAAGGAGATTTACTCCCACATGACCTGCGCCACAGACACCGAGAACGTCAAGTTTGTGTTTGACGCTGTAACAGACATCATCATCAAAGAAAACCTCAAAGACTGCGGCCTCTTTTAAATAAAGAGGTGAGACTAAAACCACAACTTATATAGTGCATTTTGCTTTTACTGCATGCAAATACTTAGGTAAAAAGCTGTTTTAACAAAAATGGGAGGAGTTTGTAAAAACAACCTTTGGCGGGTATAATATGATACTTGCACTTACTTTATGTACCTTTAATATATTGTTCATACATTACAATGATTAATATATTACAATCAATATATAATATATTGGTTACACATCAGAAGTCAGCACAACACCTGTATGTGTGTAATAGTCTTTTTTATCTTTTAGAGAGCACCCAAAGATCCATCGTCCCTTTCCCTATGTGACCTAAGAGGACCTGGGTCATGAGGAATAGTCACACACACACACACACACACACTGAAATGATTAAATCTGAGGGAGAATGATGTATTGTTGCTGTTGAGATATTCATTTGATTGCATAGTTTAATATCAGATCTAACAAGGATACAGCCTCACCCACTTTGAAGAAGACACACAAAGTGTTTGGCTCTGTTTATCTCAAGCGATCGGTCTTGCAGATTTGCGATCATGAGACATCTGCATATGCACTTTGGCACAATAATTTGCCAGACTACAATATGAAATTCACAGAGAATTTTAAAATGATTAAAGGTTTGGTAGGCAGTTTCAGAAAGGCTAGCAATAGCAAGCTAGCTTTGAAAGCATAAGATCCCACCCTTCCATCAGAGCTCTCCAAAGCCACGCCTCCTCCAATAGTCTCCAATAGATTTGCAGAAGTATGCAAATACAGTTTAGCAGGCAAGTAGGACAACCTATCATTGTATTCAGACCCAAAGCAGTGATTGGATGAACATTTAATGGTCCTGCACCTTTTCACTGAAGATATATAAACACATACTTGGACCACTTAGAATATCAGAAAATGGTTCTGGAAAATATTGCCTACCCTGCCTTTAAGCTGTATGTTATAGCATTTATTAACTGTACAAAGATTGTGCTTTTTAAGCTGACTGAGGAAGATTTTGAGGTTTAAAAGCAATTATTTTATTTACAGAGGAGTTATAATGTCCAGTGATCAGATTCTCAGTGTAGGATGACTTTGCTGAATATACAGATACCACATGTAATATTTGTTTAGGGTGTTTGATAGACAGCTGATTAAATTGCAACATCAAATCTCTATTAAAAAAGCACAAATGAACAACAACCGTGTAAATCTAAAATGAATGAATAAAGCTTCTATATGTAGAAAACTAAACCTAATGTGTTTTGCCTTTTATTTATTAACCTGAATTGTTAAACTTACGAAAATAAAAATTCAAAATTAAAGCTCTATCAAGAACCAAATTGTTTCTAAATATTTTGGTAAAAAATTAGCATGTCTGACACATTAAATTGTATTTAGATTAGAACATGAGCCCAACAATCCAGTAACAACCAGACATGCCACTGACTTAAGTTTTGCCTGTTTTGTTTTTATCACCAAACAAAGATTTTCAAACAGTTTTGCCAAGTCAATTTTTATTTTATTTTGATAGAAAGCACAGTGTTGTCATTCACCTTTGCCTTTGTAGACCAAAGGTTAAATTAATGAAATCAACAGGTAGATTTGATGCTATCAGTTAACCAACATTAACTAAAACACTTGTATCTGATTAAAACATCTGCATAAATATTAACCCCTAATTAATGAACATCCTCTGCATGTGCCACAAAAATGCATTTAAATCTTATTAATTGAGCTTGTAATCCCTTATTATTTGCTCACAAAATATTCCCAACAGTGTCAGTGTTCCATTAGAGCCGAAAAAATCATAATCATAACATCAAACGTTATATTTGCAAATCACCTCTGGATGACAATGATCACATACAGATCAAAAACTGTAAAAGGCACGTTGTTGTTTTTTATTAAATGTTATAATATTTGGTTCAAGATGCTGAAATTTCACTTCAAATGCATTTAATTGACACTTTTAAATGCATGAGCACTTAAAATTACTAGATGTTTAGAGCTAATTTAGGGATAATCTACATGGCTCCAAAAATATACTTAATAACAATGAGTGGAGATTTCAAAACTTGTAGGTTTTATAAATCGACTGACAAACACAATCGACAGACTGGGAACAAAGCAGAAACGGATACATTGGGAACAACACAAATAAGAAAAACAGCTACAGTGTTCAATAACTTGAAAAGCAAGGCACAAGATTTGACATCATGGAAATGGTGTTATTGCAGAATGGAAGGATTTATAGAAAGCAGTCGGATATTAAATGACGTCCATCTGTTGTGTGTTTCCTGAAAGGCGCATAGAGAACAAAAAAAGCTGTGAAGCTTATTGAAGAGTTTGTTCCTTGAGACAAAATTTAAAACATGCATAACATCTCTTGACCCCTTAAAGCCCTTTATAACACTAGATCAAGTTTTCTTTAAAATATGGCACTGCAGAAAACTTCTTGAGAAACAAATTGTGTGTAAACACACGAGATTGCACAACAAACATGACATCGCCCCGAGAATCAAGTAGTTCTACAATAGATTTTGCAAGTCTGAAGAGTCAAATTTGCCCTGAATGTTCTCGTCCTTTGAGGCAGATCTTCGCTGGATCCAATCACACAACCAAAACCTGGTCCAGCTGAAAACTGACATGTCCACAAAAATCACCACAACAAAAAATGATCAGATGGTACCGGTTAGCGGTCAGTTAATTCTCTGAGCAAACACGCTTCCTGTGCAAAATGAGATTGTTAGGTTTTCAGTTTGTAGAGTTACTGAACCCCTCCAGGGGGTTTCCAAAGTGTTGAGGCCTCCAGGGCTCCAGGGGGCAGTATTGACATCATGACAGTCCCACCATGTGCTCAATCTGCCGCATGTACATGCTCTTCAGTGGAAGACCGAAACGTCGCTCTTCAGGAATCCGTTCACACTGTTAGACAAACGAAAATATATCATTCTTATTTCTTTAACCTCTTACAAGACATGAAATGTCAGCACATCAGATGAACACAAGCAGATGTTTTACGTTTACATTAAGTTTACATTACAAGCTACAGAAAATAGCAGTAAACAGCTCTTAAAGCTCTAAAACTAACGTTTTTGATTAAAAATCAGTTATTGAGCAAGAACATAACAAATCAGTGTTCGAAACACTCTCCTTACCTGATTCACAACCGTAAGTTTATAATAATGATTTATAATTTCAGCTGGCTGGTCTGATTTCCCAGAAAATGTGAGTTTGGCTTCATTTGACCTCAACATATGTAATAAAATGTGCGTAAATTAACTTGTAATTTTATGTTTCAAACAGAAACGTTGAGAGAGAAGCAAAAGTTATGAATTCCACACAACAGTTAATGTGTATAAGAAAAAGATTCTTACGTTGCTTATGTTGGCTTGTGGCTCTTTTCTGGGCTCTTCACAGGGAAACTGTTCCTCCCAGCTCCTCTCTCTGAAGCGCTGGTCGATTGGCACCACGTGACCCTCTGTAGTGAAGATGTATTTATTCTCAGACCTGTGCAGTGGGTTGTCTTCATCAAACAGCTGTCAACGATTGGAAAATATCTTTTAGGGGTGATGCGTGATGAGCACACAAAACTAAATTTGTAGTTTCACAAACTAGCCGACAGAGAAAACATACTAGGGTGGAAACGAGCAAAGACGAGTTGAAGTGAGAAGATTTTGTGACATGGACATTTCTTGATAGTTAGCGTAAGATTTTACCCTACAGCGGATTACTGACCAGGTAAAGATATTTGCAGGTTTCACTGAGGAAGAAACTCTCCATGCGATCCTCTTTGGACTTGTCCACCACATGATGGAGAGTAGCATAACCACACCTGGCAAAAAACACATGGAAGTTCAGAGGTCACATTTAAACTTTTGTTTATAGTATGAGAACTTAATCCAGATTAAATGTGTCCAATTCACATTTACACCACAACAATCCACATACCTGAATGTGGATTAACCCAATTAATCCACATACCTGACTTTGGTGTTTTTTTCAAGGCTTTCAAGAATGTCCATCCCAACATGAAGATAAAAAGGATTCTTGGTAGCCTGAAAGGAAAAAAGGAATCATGTGTGTTTATGTGTGTATTATATATCATGAGAAACAGAGTTGTGTTGCACTGATAATTAAGCTCTGTGTGACAGTTTAGTAACAAAAGTTTAGTGACGCACAGAGGAACTGCAGATATCTGTACCTGATAAAGCAGGTAGGTGGATTCTACTAGTTCAGGTCTTAAAGGGTAGAAAAGTACGTCTGGGGCCTGAAGCTGCCAGTTGTATCTCTCAGGAAGAGCCCCAAAACGCTTCCAGATTGCATAGTAGAATGCATGAAGACAAATGGCGTTTTCAACATCTCCATTCAAAACCTGAGCAACAGAAGAACAATCACCAAACACACTAAACATATTAACCGCTTTCATTTCATACCCAGCTAACAGGAAACGCTCTCAGAATGTTGCCTAACATTCTCTAAAAGTTCCCTCAGCAGTAATGTTACTAGAAAGTTTAATTAATTATTATCATGTTGAAAATGTTACCGAATTTAAAAAAAAGGAACAATGTTGTTATAACCAAGCGACTTTTTGTGGACCTTTCTAGAACTTTCAAAACAACATTCTTAAAGTTACTTGATGGAAACGTTATGGAAAGTTCAACTTCTTACAACCTAAAATTGTTAACTGGGCACAAGGCACACCAGCGTTTGGATCTTTTCTGATACAAACTGAGGTCATATAAAGACTACATGAAGATAACAGAGAGATGAAGACCTGCAGTCCAGGAAAGAAAGCCTGCAGAGAGTCGATCCAGGTGTTCATGATCTGTCCGTTAAACATGTTGACATTCACATAGAGAGGCGGGTCTCCCTCACCTTCATTGCATGCCTCTCTCCTGTGAAAATTAATCAACACAACCTGTCAGTTTGTCAACTAAACTGGTGCAACGGTTGTGGTTGCTGTAAATGACCTAAAATAAAACAAGCGCACGTGCAAATAAGTTGACTGTAATGTATTTTCTAGCAATGCACTCCCCAGGGTTAAATCATGCAAAGATAACCAACCACACATCCCCCAGAGACACATCATCCACAGGTGGTTACACACACACAAACATGCAAACTTCCTTGATGTCTGAAAGCAGCTGCAGCCATACACACACTTACACAGACACACACAGACAGACACAGACACACACAGACAGACACAGACACACACAGACAGACACAGACACACACAGACAGACACAGACACACACACACACAGACACACACACACACAGACACACACACACACACAGACACACACACACACACAGACACACACACAGACACACTTACACACAGAAACACACACAGACACACACACCCTCTTCTCAGGTGGCTCTGAATACTCTCGTAGGCCGCAGTAAACATCCTGAAGTCTTCTTTCTCTCCAAACAGGATGTAAGACTTCAGCAGGTACTCGTAGAATGAATCCATTCCTGCACCAAGACCACTCTGTTTCCCCACCCACTGCCCAGTTTGAATGTTCACCACATTTCCTGTAACACACAAAAAGCTTTTTTACTGCTCACGCAATGAAACATTTATGTTCATGCATATAATTAGTGTTTTTTGCTATAGTGCATTAGAAGTCAAACACACAAGACCGATCAGAGCATCTTAAGCAAACTTCAAGAGGCCTCAAGATGACTTTAAATTATTTAAAATAGGACAAAACAAGCATTAGAAAGTAGAACTTAAGACATAGTGTTTGGCTATTTTTATAATGAATGTACTTTGAGACTAAAAGATGACTATGAAGATATTCACTCACCCAGAAGCCCAGTTTCATTACTTCTTAAATTCCACAGAGCTTTAACAGCCCGCCGGGCGACCCATTCAAACGTGGAGTCACCAATCAGACGGCTCAGAATGCCAAACTCCACGAGCAGCGAGCCCGCCCCTGCAGTACACGTCTCATTAATGCTGTCCGGTGGGACACCTTTCTTCAAATTCACCTGTGGATAAAAACAAACAAATACAGAATTCAAATAAACAAACATGACAGTGCTTAGTTTTTACTCAAGTCACAAACGATGGCTTTTAACAATGAACTTGATCAAGGTGACAAACAGAAGAAATGATCAGCAGAAATGAGTCACTATCTCTTTAACAGTAACATGTGGAGGACTGACTCTGGGGTACGGGATGCCCGTGCTAGTGTTCTCAAAAGCAGGCAGCAGTCGAACAGCCAGGTCATGGGCCAGATGCAGAAGCTCATTGTCATAGTCCTTCAGTCCAACGTCACCAAACGGGTGTCGCGGGTCAGTGAGGAGAATATGGGCCGAAATCAAACTGCCAAGGATTCTAAAAAGAAAGACAACACACTTACAGCCAAGAAACTCCTAAAATATAGACGTCATCAGCATTTTCAGTTGCTCAAACTATAGTAGATTATCAGTAGATTATCAACATATACTAAACTGATGACATGACATGGTTACAAATTGTGAATGGTTACAAATCTGTAGAATATGTGTTGCATAACTCTTTGTCGGGGGGGTTGACATGCTGTAGACTGAATAAAACAGATGCAGATCTGACCTAATGTTAATTACTGTACCTAATGTTCGCCTCAAAGACCTGAACAGTGGAGTCCTTGTCAAAAGAGACTGTATCAATAACCAGCTTGACAGCTCGATGGAATTCTGTCACATTTCCAAGAACCTGTGCGGATAAACACAAACAACAGGACAAGCAACAGTTAAGAAAACTACTGCACATGTAAGTGTTTTCATTCATTGATTTATAACCAACATTGATAAACAGATGTACTACACTGTTATTAAGAAGACCTGACATTATTTTGCCACCCATTAAAACAGGTCTGTTAATAGAGGATTTTTGTATTTGTTCAACTAGAAACAAACTTCTGTAACCTCATGATTGTGTAATGACAAGTGACAAACTCTAAAGCATTCGTTTGCCATCCGTTTATTGTGGTTTTATTACTATCGTATAAAACCACAAAACAGACAAACAGGTTGTAAAGTCAGTAAACAAAATCAACTTTGTCCACGTCCACATGCACAGACTGAAGAGATTTCACCTGTGAAAACAACAACGTACCAGCAGTGTGTCCAGAGCATCGATGAGGGTGAGAGAATAGTTTCCAAGCACATCGTTGATGTTGATATTTGACCTAGCAGAAACACAGAAGATCTTTAGCTCCATCAGTTCTTGATATGCTGCTATTAGCCATACAAACTCAGTGTGTTGCCTGTGTTACATAAGCCAAATATTTGTGGTGCCGTGTATGAAAGAGAAAAGTTTTCCAGTTTTACTTGTCCTGACCTCTGGGCTGCATTGGAAAATTAATAGTTTCGGTGCATTTCTGCCCTGTTATCAGAAGACCAGAGTTGACTGGCCACATTTTTCAGTTTTGAAACATGAATGTGATTCACTTTCACATCACTTCTTACCCAAATGACTTCAAGACTGCACAGAATATATTCAAAATACACTGTGATATGGATTACACGGATCATAGCACAAGACATCTTTTGAGAGTTTATCAAAACATACAGCTGTAGACATTTCTATCAGTGATGATCATAAGTCAAAGCATTACAAACAAGAGGCGTGTAAACCGGTTTCAACAAACAGATGGTCTTTCTGAAAGGTTCACGGTGGGTTAGTCAATAACTTACGGGTCGTGTACGTCAGGCCCCCGACCTTCACAAGCTATAGGGTTCAGCTCATCTTCTGGAAAAGCAAACTTCATGTAGTTCTCATATCCGAAATAAAACATGTCTCTCGCCATTGCTTTCATCTTAACTTTCAGCGCGTCGGGGAACGAGCTGTACTTCCGGTCGTATTCATCTCTGCCGTCCCGAAAGAAACTGAGGTAGAATCTCTTTGGTGAATTATCACTGATCCTGGAGCAGCTCTTAGCCTGTGGGGCTCTGTCCTCGTACGTGTGCTGCGACCAGGCGTTAGTTTCGACGTCGGCTCTGTCGCCATCCTTCAGAAAGTCGATTTTATGCAAGTTGAAAGTGAATTTGATTGGGAAGTTGAAGCCCCAGCTGGGACCCAGTCCAAACACGAGCCACACGACGCAATTCAAGACCACCCTCAAAACGAGAAGACCCACGACTATTGACCTCCATTGCATTTTTGCTTGCGGTCAGCCGTAAAAGTCATAATTCACTTCGACGACTCGACGTATCGAAGCGCAGAAACTCAAGAGTTTTTCCTCCTGTCTTCACTTACACTCACTTCCGGTCTCTACACCAGCCTCTCCCTCATACTCAACGCTGATTGGTCGGCTGGCGTAAACGTCACGACGAAGAAGACGAATGATTAATGTATGCGTCAGTCTAACAAGCGGCGCAGAATATTATGAATTCACATGCATAAAATACAATATTGTCTTATTTTCAAAGTTTATTTTTGCTTCTGCTACTACCACTAGTAATAAAAGTAATAATTTAAAACTAGTTAAATTTGCTGTTGTTAAAGCTGTATGGCTCTATATCGCCATCTCTGTTTGATCTATACAATTGCAGGTTAGTTTACATGCTTTTCATTACTTATGGCGGACAGCTCAAATGATAAATTATATTATAAAGTTACCGTCAGGAAATCATGATAGGAGATGGTTTTGAATACTAATCTGTCATGTACTTGCTCAATAACTGTTTTTAAAGCTCAAATACTAATATATATACATTAGAGCTCCTCTTACAGACAAAAGGTTTTGACAAAAAATGATTAAATTAAAATCAGCCACAAAATCGCGACATTCCTCTTACACAGACAATTTATTTATTGGATCATCGTATTTACAAAAGTGCCTTGATATTAGTGGGGTTTCCAACATTTGGTTCTTTTGACAAGTATTCTGTTGATAATAACACAGGTATAATAATCTACCTTAAAAAGCATGCCTTCAGTTCAAAGCTGTCTTTATTCAATCCAGTTCCAGGCAGGCACACCCGGTACTGTTGAGCTTGAGGGACAGATATACTGCACAAGGCACTTAAAGTTCACCTGCTCTCAGCTCAAGCACAGGATTCAAATACATCATCAGATTAAAGGAAAACTACATTTTTACCTGCAATACAATCACCCTCTTAAATCTACTTACACTTCTGTAGAAACTTTCTGAATTATCTTTGTACATATCCGCTGAACCTTATAACTAAACAGAACACATTTTCTCAGAAGGTGTTTTCGTGGGGAAAAAGACAAAATTGAAAGTAATAAAAGCAACAGTCCAAACAATATTATACGCGTGCATCAGCAAAACCTGACAGATGGAAGGATAAAGTTTTGGTTTAGTAAAGTCAGTTTTAGGTGAAGTGTGTGCGGTGAAGGTCACTGGGGTCATCTGACAGAAGGCTGTAGGAGGTGAAGGAACTCGTTCTGCAGGCTAATGGCTGGTAGTGACCCATGCGTCTTTGAGATGACCGATGCGTGGGGTGGGCTTCTGAAGAATCACAGGGGCAGACAGGAAGGGTAGTGTGACTGGAGCGGGATGGAGAACTGTACAGCTTTGCAGGTGAGCAGAATGCGGTACGTGAGGAACATGGCAGCCCGACTCTTTCAGCTTCTTCTTGATTTTGAGTGCTGGATTAGCCATTGAAGTGTAATGTCTGAGGTTTAGAAGACAGAACAGAACCATATCAATGAAGCAGACTGGCAATATGGCAGATGAAACCAGCAACACGGGTTATGTTTGCTGGAATTTAGGGGTCACAGGCTACACTCAAAGATTCAAGAGTATGAGATGTGCTCACTTACCAATGTTATCTTTCTCTTTGCAGGAAATGGAGTAGCAGCAGATCTCCCTGTCTTGAATAGCCGCTAAGTTCCTATAAAAAATAGAATATATACACAATCTAGTCTAGCAAGAGGAGCTCACTGGAAACCATTAAGAAACAGTTCTGACCAACAGATGGCAGTACACAACACCAAGAGACCCCCAAACCACAGTCAACTTTCCATTTCACAATGATTAAACTCTGATCTAGAGTCTGACTCATCTCATTCTCACAATTCTTAGAAAACGTGATAGAATTTTTGACCCTGCAGGAGAGCGCGTTTGTGTTCCAGAAGAGTTACTATAATGAAACTACGAAAGTGTGTACAAGTACACAACAGCTGATACTGTATGACACAGTTTTGCCACAAAACAATCAAACACTTTGAAAGAATGAAATACAATTATTTTGCAAACACAGAATCTTAAAGTAACTGAACATAGCCAGTGTGACCTCCTGTAATTCTATTAAGTTTTCTGCTATGGAAGACAGTTTTCTCATTAGAATCATATGATTTGGCAGAGTGGTCTGGAAAGATGTCTTCCATCACAACACACAGACACAGACAGACAGACAGACAGACAGACAGACAGACAGACAGACAGACACACACAGACAGACACACACACAGACAGACACACACACAGACACACACACAGACACACACACAGACACACACACAGACACACACAATTCATGAAACACTGCATGTACAGTGTGGAGCTGCTTACATTTTTTCAATGAGCTGTTTCTCATCCAGTGCATTGGGGAGATCTCTCTTATTTCCAAGCACCAACACCTGAAATGAAACATGTTCACATGAACTGACAGGCAAACAAGATGTTTGTTGTAAACAAGAAGTCATGTGCAAGACGACAAACTTACAGGGATTCCTTGTAACTGTGACTTGTCTAAGAGATTGTGCAACTCGTTTCTGGAGGCCTCAACTTTTTCCCGGTCAGCTGCGTCCACCATGTAACTTTAAAAGAAACAAATGAAAGGTAAGGTACACAACCTAGATCTGAAAGCATAAGATCCCGCCCTTCATTCAGAGCGCTCTTCAAAGCCACGCCTCCTCTAATAGTGTGTGGAGGTATGCAAATACATAGTTTGACAAGCAAGTAGCACAATTCAGACCAGTGCAAGGATTGGAGGAACATTTTATGGTCCTGCGCCTTCTATGGAGGATATATAAATATATTTATGGCATTTTACTTAAATGCTATTAAGATGTCAAGAGATTTTCAACCAGTATCACAAAATATGCTTCTGGAAAAGTTGCCTACCCTGCCTTTAAATGATGTCTATTATATTATGCTGGAACTGTTATCCTGTACTATATCCCTGATAGATGATGTGTGGATAAACAGGATAGACAGACAGGCAGATATACTTACACAATTGCATTCACTCCACGACAGTATCTCTCCCACATGCTCCTGAATCTCGGCTGACCCCCTATATCCCAGATCTGCATAATGACATCATCAGATGAGATCATCACACATCAGTAGTTAGATATAAACTGCCAGACTACATTACACACTTCTGTGAGGATTAACAGAGTGAAGCTAATATTAATCAAAAGCACCGAACCTTAATAGTAACATTTCCTTTCGTGACCTTCCTCATGTTGAAGCCGACGGTTGGAATCATGTCTTCAGTGAACTGGCCCGACTGGTGGAGGACAGAAATAAATTATTAAAACCTAATAGTGACTAAACCTGATTAAAGGAATACTTTTTAAGATTCGAGTCTGTTCTTTTCAAATGAATCCACTAATTCACTGATCAGAAAGATCTGTTGGACTGGTCCAGTTTTTATAATCTCATATAACACTCATTATATAAAAGAGTGGCCATGATTTTTAAATAAAAACTTTATTTTTTGTGTTGTATTGATATATTTAATCAGCATGATATATATAAATGATAATAAATTGCATTTAAATTTTGCATTTGTCAGACAAAGTTTAAGCTATTTACATTTAATGTATATTTTTTTAATCAGCTTGTGTGTTTCCAGGGTATCAAACCCACAATTTTGTGGATCAATTATTCCGTTAACTTTGGTTGGCAACGTTTCATTACTCTTTAACCACACTGTTTAAGTTCACACTTTGTTTTTATTTCACATTGTGACGCCCCGTGTCTTTTCCCACCGCTGTAATAAGTGGGTCTTTATCAGTGGTCGTTAAGGGCCTCCCATGAGAAAAATTAAGTCTGTAGTTAATACAGAAAGTTCTTGATCAGACCTCAAACCAGGAAATTTCCGACAGACAGAATGTGTTGCCATTGCCATGTACTGTACTGACCTACTGAAACTATAAACTGAGCGTGTAAATTAAGTATGAACAGGTCACAGAATTATTACCAGCACAAACATGAATCAAAGTGATTATTTGTGGTTGTATAATAAAACTGTGGGTGTACTCATTGTGATCTGAACAATACAACCCCAGCTCTTCTCTCTCAGAACTCTCAGAACTCACACATTTCTAAACCACACGACCACCTCACCAGCTATGATTCAGTGTTTGGTGGCTTTATCTTTAAAGGGAAATTTTGCAAACACTTTTTGCTGCCTGTCACCCAGATTTCATAAAGTGCTCTCTGAACATCAAGCCCCCGGCATAAGTGCCAGATGATGAGGAACTTTAGTACACCAAGAAGTTCAAGTACACCAAACTGCATTTGTTGCACCATCTGAACAATTCTTGCAGTTGATGCGCAGGCACTGCAGTGGATGAGATGAACCAGTGAAACGTTTACTCAGCAGGTCTTAGACACAATGGTGGGATGAGGAATTATTCACTTCTCAGCTGAGAACCGACAATTTATCACATGATCAATAAATTCAGCTTCTTATATATGCAGAAGTCCTGCCAGTCAGTTAAACAGAACAAACCCAAATTCTGCTGACAACAATGAACATTTCTATTTTAAAAGTCATGTGTGTGGACTAATGTTAACATTTCATATTACGTTGAGGGGGAAGGTGACAAAATCCACTTATTTAGTCACATGACGTGCACAACTGCTTATAAAGGGATCTGAGTTACAAATTCCCTTCAGCCCTTTAGCGTAATCGCAACTCACAACTATGTAAAGTATGGAGAAGCTCTGTTTCAAAGGTCATCTGACATTTTGGATGAAATCTAAAAACACACTTGATCTGAAACAATTTAAAAGGAAGTGATTACAGCTACCGCATACAGGCAACTTACTGATACATTCATACATTTGAGAGAGGCTTTTATCCAAAGTGACTTACAATATATTCAATACATGATCAGTACATGCTTATATCAGAACAACGTTTTGCGCTGCTAATGCAATGCTACAGGAACAGATTTAAAAGAAAAATGTTTAAACTTGACAAAGGCCTAAACTTGAGCCTTTTTCAAACACAAATGGAATCCAGTAAAACTGTCTTACGTAAAAGATGCATTTCAACAATCTGGCTGGGCATCCAGACAGAAAATATTAATTGAATTATTGTGACTGACACACTGACTTTTCATGTTTCATGTGACTTTTCTAATGCATGAAATCACATGACAGCACATCACATGACCAGGAAGAGTCACATTAAAATAAGTCTTGTGACTAATACCAGAAATTCCAACTGTCTAAAACAAACACACACACACACACACACATACAGTGCATTAAAATGACACAAGGAACATTGCGTTAGCCGTGCAAAAGGTTGTGGGTTTGAGTCCAGGAAACACACATACTTATCAAATGTATAGTTTACATGGAAAGCTACATAATTTCCAAAATTCCAACTCCACAAAGGTGAGGGCAAAATAAATCTTTAATGCTAACTGTAATACAGAAGCTACAACAGCTTTATCCCATAATTACACCACACGTGTAGAGTATTATACACCAGAAACATGTGACACTCAAACTCACACTCACTCACACACTCGCATTAAAATGTTTTTAAATGCATCAAAAACGTCATCGGGCACCGCAAACATCTTAAACTCACAACAACACTACAGATAAGACAGATGAGGCATTTCAGTGCCCACAGAAAAGATAAACAGATTTCAAGCACATCATTTTCTCACCATTAAAGAACACCTTTTTTAGAATTGCACTATAAAGTGCAGAACTCCATCATCACATTAGAAGTAAATATTTAACTAATTTTCCATTTGCATATAATGACTAATTACTTTGATTGTACTGTCAGCAGTTCACTGGCATGATCCAACAAGATGGACCAGCTTGAGTCACTGAGCAACATCAGAGGCAGCCGGATGAGCAGTCATATGACCAATGCAAAATACCAGGAACAGAGTCTGGTATTAGTTACATATAATAATAACATACAATCTCAAGACGAATTTACCCCACTGCATTTTCTGTAAGCGTGAAGGTTTTTCAAAGAAATATTTCATTTACTCACCCTCCTATCTTTCAAAACTCATGACTGACTTTCCTCCATGGAACCCATTTATAGGAGCGATTAGGAGAAATCTGCTTTTTTCCACACAGTGAAAAATGGCCGCAGACATCAGTCAAAAGATTCTCAAGACAACGTCTGAACAATGACCTAGTTTACAGTCTGAGTTTCAGTTTCCCACACAAAGCTGTTGTACGACTGTAGAAAAAAATGACTATAGAGCACAAATTATCTGTATTACATCTGCTATGTTTCTGTGGAGCTATATGTCATTTTTGGAACTTGGTTTCCATCTGGTTTCACTCTATGGAAGACAGTGTTGTTAACACAAAATCGTACAGGCTTGGAATGACATGAGTAAATTCTAGCAGAATTTTCCATTTTTGTCCAACTTCATAAGTGAGTCACTTCAGACTGATGTCACTGCAGGTAATGATGAATTCTGATGTTATGCCAAATAAAGAGCAGTTTGATAAATCAACCGGATTCTCCTTTAAAGCGAAAAGCAACACAACACAAAGCAACAGTTTTCACAAAGGTTTCGATTTGTAATGTGGACATGCAATCATTTCAATATAAATCCATCTGTAAGTAATACAAATAACTACTCATGCCGGTTTATGATCATAACACTAATGTATACTCGTCCATCTGTTGCACAACATGTTGCCTCTAGCAGTTGGGATCAATCCCTGTATCGTTGAGGAATGATGGGAGCCAGAGATTACATAATAACAAGGGACAGTGATGTTGAGCTCATTTTCAGTCTGTATTTACAGACAGACACGAACGATTACGCACCAAAATATTCATGGACCTCTGACAGCTAACGTTAGCCAGTCAGCTCTCAATAAAAAGTCATTAAAAGCTACTATAACGATCTCTACAAATGTTTTGTCTATCCATATATTGTGAATATACAGTGATTGATCTGTCAGTCAGTAAACTGTTTGGTGTGTCGTACTGACGTCTGTGTCTTGGATCTGTTAGCTAGCTCATGCTAACAGCTAAACACAAACACTCACCGCGATCACGTTAACAAACGTCGTTTTGCCTGAATACTGCAGCCCGACGAGAGTTAACTCCATCTCTTCCTTCCAGAAGAGAGACTTAAACCAGTCCAGGAGACGGTTAATGAGCGCCAGCATTTTGAGATGAGGGTTTTTGGACTGATGTTGTGTCGTAGTGTTTGAGAGGAACTGACCGCTGTCATATGACTGCTACGTTTGCGAACTCCAAGTGCGTTCGTGCGCGTTGAGGCTGCACAACTTCTGCGCAAAACCGCTTCATGCGTGTCGAGGCTGCACCATATCTGCGCATAACCGCGGAGATTAACTTTCTCATATTGGCAATGCAGTTTTTTACTTTACTGGCAAACACGCACACAAACGCAGCGACAGAAAAATGAAACGCAAACAGTAATGTTCATTAAAACAATATTAATTTAATAACAGTAAATGTTATCCAATTAAGATTCGAGATTTGCGTTACATATAAAGTTACTTGCAGGACACCACCAGCACTGAAATGTAAAAGTGGTCTGCTTTAAATAATGTGCAAACTATTTACAGAGTATATAAGCAAAACATATTAACATAAACTCAAAGTATACTTAAAGTAAAATGGAGCAGTGCAAGAGATAACGCTAAATATAACAGTTTTTTTTACAATATTTATTTAAAATTCCTCTGTTAATCAAAGTGCATAGTTGATAGTTTCCAAATGGTCACTTTTTAGCTGATAATTTGCTTTGACCAAAAGATCCATCACACACTGTAAAACTCAAATTATATAAATGAGGTGTCAATAGTTCTGTACTTTATTTTTTACATTTAAAAAACAAGGTTTAAAAAGTTCAAAAACAAACAACAAAACAAAATAAGTTAAGCACTGTTTTGGAGTTCTGAACAAGTTTAAACAAAAATACATTGTCCATACATTGTAGCCACATGAAATCAGGAGTACAATGTACAAAAATTCTGTGTTTGCGCTCCACAAAAGAAAGACAGTCATACCAGTTGACAATGTCATGGGGGTGAATAAATGATGCTAAAAATTTGGATACCACTACTACCACTTTAAATTACAAACATGATGTTTAATTACATAAGTTACAGAATTGCATCGTTCCAGTTGTTTACTGTTCACTACTCTATAAAACATGGAAGTCCTCAAGCAGTTTGACAAACTGAATACCTTAGAAAGGTAACAAAATGAACAATAAACTCCTCTTGCATAAAGCGGACAGCACATGTATAAACACCGCCACTCTCTTTACAGAGAAAAAGAAATTCACCTACATGATCTGCAAAGCTGAATTATTAGTTCATCTGAGATCAATTAAAGCTGATTGTCAAGGATGTTGTGTTGCAGTTGAGTCATCGTCAAAACCAAAGAGAGTAAAAGAGGCTGTTCTTCAAAACTTTCAGGGAATACTGCTGCTATCACAAGAGAATTCCAAGGTCATCTTGGAGTCAATTTCATGTCCCATTTCCTCCTTGGAGAGTTTGCAGCTGCATGCATCTGAGGGCAAACCTACCCTGTGTGTGCATGGCTGGAATACTGCGGGGAGATGCAGTTATATCAGACATGAGAATTCCTATAAAGAACTTTTCAAATGAAAAGTAAGAGAAAAAGAGACAATGGATAGTGTGCCTGTAGCTTAATTGGCAGAGCATTGCGTTAGCAACACAAAGGTTGTAGGTTCAATTCCCAGGGAACACACATACTGATCAAAAATACAGCTTAAATGGACTGGAAGTCACTTTGGAAAAAAACTGTCAAACACGTAAATGTAAATGTATATTCCATACAAAATATCTAATACTTCTGTTTTTGTTGCATTAAAAAGTTGTACCATGACATTACTATATAATACCATTGTACTACTACAGTACTTTTGATAATTGAATGTGGCCTTGGTAGAATAGTTTTCCCTTGTTTTATTTTCAAAGGTTTAGTAAGTAACATTCTGCACACTTAAAAAAGATTGAAACGCTTTAAAAAGTGAACATGACATGAGGTCACTTACATTTCTTGTCCCTCTTGTGTTTGAAACGTTGAAACACAGTATACATGACAAGCACCAGACAGAGAAAGACAACGATGGCCAAACAGGCTATAATTATGTTAGACTGGTCATTGGCTTGTTCTTTGTTTGCGTCTCCTGTTGGAAAAAAATTAAAGAGCATGAAACCAAATGAAACAGGTGCAATTTCAAATGTTTAACATTTGAAGAATGTTTAGAAGCACATAGAAAACCTAAATATTAGAAATATTTGTAAACTTAAACTGATTGAAAAGTTTTGCATTTTTTTTACAAAATCAGCAGTAGTAAGTATTTAAATAATGCATAAAATCATAAAAATAGATTTTTTTAAATGCAATTCCTTTAGAGAATTTAAATTTAGCTTGTAATGCTCAGTTAGGAAATATTTAACAGCTAGAACTACAGTTATAATCTCTACAGTCATGACAAAGTTTAGTAACCAGGAATTAAACATAGCTTGGGAAATAATAGAGGTTTGTAGATGAGTAGGTGTGAGAGCCTTTTATACATACAAGATATTATCTTTAAAAAACGAACCGTAAACGTCACATCTTGCATTGTGGGTTCTGTTTCCAGCAAAGACCACTTTAAAGCCATCACACCTAATTTCGGAAACTGACATGATCATCTGACAAATATCAAAAGAATTTAAAATGTTGCAAGTTTTAAAATGCAGCAAAGCTTTACGTTGTTATAGGTTTACACACTCCATCTTCAACGTCATTGTACGTATGTTCTGGGCATGGCTTGCAAAAGTAGGAGTAATCAAAGTTACCTGCCGAAACAGCAAGAAAACAGCAGATGAACGTCACAGTTCCTTTAAATGATAAATCAATAATTGTGGTCTATTCTGAGCCATCACAATGTTTTTTACACTATAACCACAAAAAAAGTCCCCTAAGGGGCAGGAAAGACCCACAGTGTGGATGAGCTCACAGATACTAAACAATGTGGATGCCATGATGTAGTCAAAGGTTAGTTTAAATCATTAAATTAAAAAATAACCTTACCCACTCTACTCAACTGATGTCCAGCTTTGCATCTTTGTCTGGCCTCACACCGCGAGCACATATCGTTAGAGCAACGTTTATTCTCACAGAAGCACCCCCAGTTCTCCAAAACACCTTCTGTTGGACATGTCTTGCACACACTGTCAGGGCTGCTTTCTGAACAGTGTTTTTCTGGATATTCTCCTGGACCACACAACAGATTAAGATCTTATTTCATCAAATTATTCTGTGAGTGAATGATCTTAGCTTAGCTGTCCACATGAACGTGACATCAGGTTGCTACTGAGAAACAAGAAATCTCTTGAGCTGCAGTATAACAGAGGAACTTCTACACAACACAGTTTTCCATTGGGAGAAAGAATTCAAGATTATAAGAAGTCAGGACACTAAAACGACAGCGGCACTTTGTATATTGCTGTGTTCATCTTAGTCTGTATTTTATCAAGACGGTCTTACCTGACGGACAAACTGGACAGCATCTTCCTTCATATTCATACTGTGTTCTCCAGTCACAGCTGATGGCCGGACTCAGAATCCAGCCATTACAAACACAGAGCAGTGTAAGCCAGAGTTCAGCAGTGTCCATTATCATGATGCTAGCTGAGGATGGTTATCTGCTTTCTGTTCACATGCTTTATATTTTTTTCAGCCGTGACGTTTAGTTTCGCCCACAAGAAAAGCGGAGGCGTTAGACATGAGTGGCTGGTGAGGACAAACCAATGTGACCTGGACTGAAACTTGGTTAAAGCATGTAATTCAAGCTACTCAAGCTTCTGTGTTATTTATTTTGTTATTTACTGTGTAATTAGTTAGTGATGCGGCTGTTTTTATTGCATTTTTGTTTCATGTGATCAGGCATATTTTCATGTTCTCATGGAAAGTTTAGAAACTGAGTGATTTTGGTCAGATATGAGTGACACAGCTTCACACGTGTTGAGATTTTGGCACTTTTAAATCCCAGACAGAGAAACAGTTTCTCTAAACCACCTTTCTCAATACCTTGGACAGATGTCAGAATATTTTCTATCACTAATACGAGAACATCACCATCTACAGACAAGCCAGCTTAACAGCAACTTAAACCTGAACAATGCTGGTAACCAGGACCCAGCTAACAGGGAATGTTCTCAGAACATTGACTACTGTTCTCTGAAAGTTCTCTCAAGGTTATCAAAATGTGCTTGCAGTAACGTTAGTAGAATGTTTTTCTACTGATATACATCATGTCAAAAATATTATTCTTAGGTATTTAGTGGAACATTTTAAAAGTGTTACAGAATT
>JAZGTK010006387.1:0-20876 GCA_036877625.1 Ambastaia sidthimunki
ACACTGGTAATATTTACCAGACATCTGAGTGTTTATTGAAAATTCCATCAGTTAAGCTCTCTGGTGACATCCAGCGAACAGGAAGTAGACCTTCACCCTCTTTCCTGTAGTAGTCATTCTTATACACATCACGGGCCAATCCGAAGTCTCCAATTTTAATGACTCTGTCTGGGTCTGTGTAGCTTTTTACTGAAACCAAACAGTTCCTTGCGGCAATATCTCTGTACATGATACAATCCTGTGTTGAATACACACCAATGCTTTCAAATTAAGTGTCTAACCAGCATTAGAAAACAAAGCAATGTTTACCTATGAACAAAGTGCATTCTTTCTAAATAAGCACAACCTTTGGCAGCATCCAAACTGATGTCCAGAAGGCTTTTTACATGCAGTAGCTCTCCATGATTCTGCAAGACAGCAAATGTTATTCCAGAGTAAAATGAATATAAACATGAGTTTTGTTTGCTCTTATAAAACAACGTTATTTACTGTTATTAACCGACAGTTATTAACAGTGTCATTGTTCTGCAGATGTTGTTCACACAGTGAGAACTTTATTGTACCCAGAACATTTAGCTTATTAAGAGAGACGCTCACAGTGGCAGGACGAGCTCCTCTGAGGTAGGAGCGGAGGTCTCCTCCTTCCATCAGCTCCAGGATGAGGTAAAGCGGTTCGTTTAGCAAACACACTCCAAGCAAACGCAGGATGTTGGGATGATTAAACTGGCTGAATAACCACAAATAACACAAAGCATAAAAAAATGTTTTAATTTATACACAATGTAAAAAAAATGTTTTAATTTAGTGATGCAGGGAGAAAATGTTCCCTGTACCTCATCAGATGAGCCTCTTTTAAGAATTCAACTTTCTCGTAGTCGCTGGCACCTGTGTGTAGTGTCTGTGAAGAGATTATAGTTTGCAAAAAATTGTTTTGACGTTCCTGGAACATTGTTACATAATGGAAACATTAGAGAAACATTCTTACAACCTCAAATTGTTTCTTACAACCTCAAAAGTTTTTTGGAAAAAGTCAACCTTTTACTTATAGTTACTTATAGTTGTAATTATACGCATTGTTTCTGCTTGTCATGTGTACTTTAATATTTACCTGTGCAATAAGAAACTGTTTAATATGTTTAATCCTGAGGCTTTGAGAGATTGAAAGACATTGATCACATATTAAAAAAAATCACTGATTTAATTAAATTACTTTGACAGCCACTTTCTTCTCTGGCACGACTTCAGTGGTTTGGCTGCCAGCTGTGACGCCTTCATAAACTTCTCCAAAAGCTCCACTGCCCAGCAGCCTCTGCAGCTTCAGACAGTCTCTGGGAAACACAGGAAGTGTCTCTATCTCTCTTTGGAGAGGGACGGCGCTGTGGAGATTCATGTAAAAATTAATACATTCTGGCAGCTTTTAAAATCAAGCTGTGAGGTTGACAAGATACTTGTTTACCTGACAGCGTAGCAGGCATTCCCAAGACCAACCAAACCCCGGATATATTCCAGCTCCTCATCGGTGCGGAGATCAGCACCTTTCTGTGTGCACGTCCCATTATCTTTCTTCCTGTTGTGTCTTTGCCAAACTACAGAGAAAGAGCGGAGAAAGCCGAGCAGTTCTTCTCTGATCTAGTTTGTGTTCTTTCTTTACTTGTGATTGGAAGGTGATTTTGTATCGCTGTTGTACTTACTGACTACAGCCAGGATGATAAAAATAAGTGCAATACCAACACAAATGGCCGTTATCACAATAACCAGCATCATGTCAGTGTGTTTTGGAATATCTGTTAGGTGACAAGCAAAGTCAAATTACAACTATTCAATTATTATGTACTGTAGGCAGAAATTGGACAAGCACAGTTTCAGTACACTTTTGAGTTTGATTTGGGTGATGCTGTTGTGTAGATAAACTGATTTGTGGTTTATAAATATATATAAATACAGTGATAATGCAGCAATCTCACCCACTCCTGGTGTGACGAGAATCGTGTTTGTTGAAGCCCCTTTACCCCAGTATGAAAAGGGGGTTATAGTGATGTCAAATTCAGTCTCCGGCTTAAATCTTGTCACATTTACGATGGGTTCAGAAAGCGTATTAGCAGGAAGACAATATTTTGTTGGGTAGTTCTGCAGAAACGCATTGGAAACACATCATAACTAAATTTCATTTAATTTAATAACCTAATTATTTATTTATAAAAGTGTTTAAAAAAACACTTAGCATTGTTTGTCATTCAAAAAAAAATTGTGCTGTACATTTTGAAGTTGTTCCACATTTTGTGATAGTGCTTTAGACGCCACACAATAGAAGACTTTCCCAAACTCAATATTACTGGCATCCCAGAGAATCTGGAAAAATGTGTGATTCCCTTCAAGACGAATGGAAGTTTTGGGAACTGCAGGTGGAATGACTACAGGAGGAAGCAGGAACTCATCTGGAACACACAAATAGAAAGTGCTAATGATGAAACAGCAGAAACGTTTGATAGATGGGATAGAGATGTAATGTCAGATGTAGACACCAGTATGACTGTGGGCTGCTGACCTGGCAACGGTTTGAGCATCTTCTGTGCTACAGTAAAAGCTGTCAGTGTGTCACTGGAAGACATGTGGACACTGGTTGTCTGGTTCACCTCCTGAATCCGTAACTGCTTGTTCTCATCCAACCAAAGCAGCCGCCCGCTGTAGTAGCATACTTGATGATTGAAGATTTGAGACGTGGTCCATTTGACATATTCTACCACTTTAGATTTTTGCATCCTTTAAAGTCACATAAATTTAAAATCACAACAAAACAATTAATTCAGTTAGCAAATGTTATGACCAGTCAAATAAAAAACTGTCCTGTTTACACTTTAAAACGAAAGGTTGGGTAATTTTGGAGAGGCTAGCAATAGCAAGCTAGCTTTGAACGCATAAGATCCCGCCCTCTCTTTCTCCAACACATCAGCACATACATAGTTATACATGAAAATAGCACATCAGGATGTAAAGAAACTCAACCAGAATGACAACAAACATTTCTGGAAAAGAATGCATTTAATATTTGGTCTTAAATATTTGCTGTGTGCTAACCTGTCACCACTGACACTTGCTCTGTACAGATGTAACAGGAAACCGTCCTTCACCAACCAATACAGATTTTTTTCAGCCACATTCAAAGTGATACCGGCAACCTACCAGCAGAGTTTATTAACATATATAGACAAAATATTTTCAGACTCAAGATCTGTTCATTTATACAGCGTGTGCCTGTAAGATTCTAACAAGTATTAGATGTTCATTTCTCACCTCTCTTCCAGAGAACACACTCATTTTATCCAGAAGCTGGTAACCTTCTCCATCCAGCCTACAGCCCTCCACAGATGTTCCAGTGGTCCAGTAGATGGCAGCATTCAACGAATCAATGACCAAACTGAGAATCCTTCCATCTGCCTGGAGAAACATCTCAACGTCCTGTCCAGACGTAGTTCCTCTGCATATCTGACACCAGAGACAAATGTGTCTTGAAATTTCTTTTGACGATGGATTTTAGATTTTACTGTTGGAAAGTTCCATTCATAATAATTCATTTAAAAATGGCGTATTGATGCTTCATTTTAAAAGATTGAATAAAAAATAACACTATTTAAACAACATACTTGATTTGAGTTGCAGCTCCAATACAGATACTGGCCCAGCCAATCAAACGCCACAGATTCGGCGTTCCTGGATGATGTCATGACACTGGGAGACCGATGACTTCGTGAAATCCAGCTGATGTGGCCTGAGCTGTTGGTCCAGTAGATTGTTTCATTATACCAATCAATGTCTGTTCCAAACCAAAGCAGAGAGTCAAACATGCTCTCCATCTTTTACATCTACTGATACATTCACGGCAGGCTTTGTAGTCCAATTGTGATACAAAATGTCAATTGTAACATTCCCAGAACTTAGTGGAACTTAATGTAAATGTTAGAAAAAAGTTCTTACAACCTAAAATGTTTAATTTTGTTATAGCTGAACTACTTCAAGGCTAAAATAATTCACTACAATTTTAACAGTTTCATAGTTTTGATTATTTTATTATTATTATTAAATGAGGAAACAGCAATAAAAAAAGAGGTGAGTGTGTTGTGTTTAAATGTATTACACACAATCTCTCAGTCCTACCCATCACATCTCTGATATTAGACAATGTTTCAACAACTTCATTACTGTCCAAATCTTGTTTCCAGATGCCATCATGACCGGCAGCAGCTATATATGAAGCCTCATCAGCTGGTTAAAAAACAGGAAATCTCATAATGTCCAACCAATGTAAACACTGCAATAAATACTGGATCCCAGCTAACAAGAATGTTCTCTCCAAGTTATCGAAAAAGTTCTTGTAGCATTGTTAGTAGAACATTTTAAATGTTATATATCATATACCAAAAACTCTAAGCTTAAGTGATTAGTGAAACGTCTTAAAAAGTTACAGAAGTAACAAAATGTTAAAATAATGTTCTTAAAACCAAGCAATGACACTAATACAACAATTTAAACATTCCTAGAACTTTCATAACATTTTTACTGTGAGTAACTAACATTTTTGTTATTTAATGGAAACATTGGGAAAACGTTCTTATAACCTAAGAGCGTTAGCTGGGATGGTTTAATACACTCACTGGTCTGGAGAGTTGATCCTTCAAATGAGACTGAACTGGAGCATCCAGCAGGAGAACAAGCCCTGACAGACACACAGTATCTCTGTGAGCTCTGCAGATCTGACACTGTCACATGTGTGCCAGTCATCTCACTAAAACTTCTCACCACCAGCCCGTTCAATGAGCAGTTTACTGAATACGTCCAGTTTTGCCAGGCGGATGAACCTAAAGCCCATAACAAGATGGAATTTTAATATTTAATTCAAATATTTAATTCAAATTCACTGCCTGAATTGTTTATTTCCCCAATTCACAAAGATTCACAATGAGGAAACGTCAGTTTGGTTTCATTTCACGTCAACATATGTAAAGGCAAAAACAGAAAGTAACCTGCAATTTTATGTTTCACACAGAGATGGCGATAGAGAGGCACATTTTTCACTTTTTACAAATTGCAGCTGTAAAATTATGTTATTTAATTGTTTTTTGTTCTGTGCTACTGCGATTAGTTTGCTTACTGAATGATTTGTTTTAAATGATATATTTGCATAAGTCCTCAGATGTCGTCTATAAAGCTGTTTTCAAACAATGCACAATATTAACATAATTACTCACTTGCTCCAGTCATTTGTTCGGGTTTGTCCCAGTACACATTGGCCTTATCTGATCCGAACAGGATTTGTAGATTCCGTGGTCTCTGTGGTACAGGATAAGGCTGTGCAGATGGACTAAAATAACACAGATTCCCAAAGCCTTCATATTGACTGCTGAAAATATCACAGTCCATGGAGAATTCATTAAACAAGGCCACCTGACCCTGTCCAACTCGTTTATAAAGCGCTCGTCCATCTGAGAGCATGAAGAAATCATCTTCGTAAGCAATGCTGGTCACTTTAAACTTCACATTTGTGTACAATGTAACTGCATGTAGCCCATCTAGAGACACAGCTTTGAGTGTCTGATCACTTCTGTCATGAAAAATCAGCCTCTTGTTGGGGAAACTGACCACAAAGTCATATAAAGCATTTGTTGATGTGTTAACAATAAGGATCGTCTCATTTTGTTGGCCGGAAAGAGGTGCACGGAATATCCCATCAGCCAGCAACAAGAACAAGAATCTGACAAAACACGAATTTGTTTTAAAATGTCAGTAATTAATTGTTTGTTTAAAATAGTCATGTCAACAAAACAGCAAAAAAAATTAAGCAGTTTCCTTTTAGTGGATCATAATAAATATGTGTTTCATAGTATTATATATAGAAAACAGTGACTGCATGTGTCACAACACTCACCCATTATATGAATCTACAACTATTTTCAAAGGATCACTGGGCAGGGTGAGACTTAACTGGACTGGAAATGAACAGTCGTCTAGTCCACAATAATAAACCTGTGTTTTATTTCAGCAGGAAATTAAAAAGGTATAAAGACAATATTTAATAACTGTGTGATCAAACAAAAATAATCCCGCAGCATTTGAAACCCAAAAGGAAGTTCATAATTAAAGGTAAATACCCACCCCACCACTGGAAACAAAATAAAGCTTCTCATACAGCCAGTCTACAGTCAGTGCTGTGACCTTCAGATGAGCTGAGTGGAGCAGCTGAAGATCTGAGACATCAGTGAGATTCTCGGCCCCCTTCATCCAGATACGAGTCCCTTCAGCAAAATAAACCTTGTTGGAACTGTAATGCATGACTATTCCTGCAAAACCCCAAAACCTGATATCAGAAAACAGGGTGCATACCCAGCTAACAGTGTTAGGTTGTAAGAATGTTTCATTAACGTTTCCATTACAGTACTAAAATGTTACAAATTTAATTGTGACCATAAGAATAACATTGTTGATATACAGGACATATAATGCTAGAATGCATTGATAACTTTACGAGAACTTTTAGGGAATGTTAGCCAACATTCTGAAAACATTCCCTGTTAGCTTGGTATATACACAAAGGAAACTCTAATTGCTCAGCGATGGCTGTTTTAAAGCTCAGCAGACTTCATGTCATGAAATCTGAGGGTGCTGAGATTGCTTAAGAAAATATATACTGTAAGTTTTTAACTCTGTTGTTTTCTGCATTGTTTTATTTGTTCTTGGGAGACAAATTTGTTGACATTGCTGTGTACAAAAAAACAGTTTAGATATAGAAAAGATCTCAAATGTGATTTTTCTTTACTAAGAAGATTCTTGTAATTGGAGATGTTACATGTGCATTGATCTGAATGGACCTGTGATGTTGTTCAGACTGTCAGAAAGACATGCAGCTGTGGTAAAGAAGTCAGCATCTTCTTCTCTCCTCCGTAATGTGTTCCATCTGGACGCAAAGACCCAGCGGCCTCCAGCCCGCTCTGAAAGCCACCACAGAAGAACCAGATTAGTGCTTATTTCAAGCCGTTCCAGACATGCTGCTTGGAGAAAGTACTGCAGGATGGTGTGAACGTCACATATGTAATGAAAATAACGTAACCTGTAATTTTATGTGTTAAACAGAGATGGCAACAGGGAGGCAAAAGCTAAGGACTGCAGCTTTAACAATATAATTTAGAAAATGAAAGTGTAAAGGTTTTAGTGTAACTAACCAACTCGTTCTGGTGTTGTTATGTTGGTTTCTGCTACAGAACCCTGTCCTTCTCTGTTCACAGCAGCTATGGAGATCCTAAAAGAAACACAGTGATAAACACAGAACCTTATTATTAATATCAACAAAACAATTAGATGGCATCTCCAGGAGACAATATCAACCTGTATGTAGTGTTGTGGAGTGTCGGGTAGAATGTTGTGAAGAAGACATTTCCTCTGGTTGCTACACTGATGACGTGTTTGTTGGTCGTGAGGTTGAGGTTAAAGCCTAGAATGGGACCTCCTGGTTTCTCGGGTGGAGACCAGTGAAGGTCCACGCTCTCTCCAGACACACTCTCAACACTGTCAATGAAGGGACTGGATGGCACTTTGGAAAAGAGCACAGGACAGAAGCAATTTCACATGATCTATCTGAGACAGGAATTAAGAGGAAATTACATTCAAATGTAGATTTCACCCACGTCCAAATGGTTCTGTTTGGTACCACGGGCTTTCTGAAGAACAGAAGTGTTCTTCCGCTCTCACAGCCCAGACTCTGAACTTATAACAGGAGAAAGGTTCTAAATGGTTGACAGTGTATGTAGATTCTGTAACATTCTACAAGAGAAAAAGACATTTAATGCAAGCGAATGTTCAAATGTAACACTAAATATTTATACAAAACATTCCATGACATTCAAATGCATATTGGTGTATTTTATTCTTCATTTAAGAATGATACAGAAGACCTTAATAAAACATTATAACAAATATAATCATCAGTTATCCACAACCTCTGCTTGTGCCCAAACCGCAGACAGTCTGGGACCGGTCCATTGAGGAATATACACCACACCAGACTGATTCAGAGCTTTCCATGTTAAAGTCACATTATAAGAGCCGATCCAAGACGCATAAGGTGCTGTGAGCCGACACAAAACACCTGACGAATCTGAATCAATACAAATGAATCAGTAAACAGAGACAATATGTGAATCTGATTACGACATTTTCTCTGGTAGCAGCTTCACTCACCTTGACAAACTGCATCTTTGTAATCACTTTTCATTGTCTAGAATTACATAAATTGAGACATCAGTAAATAAAAATGAATAAATTCTTGTCTATATTATATTTAAAGAAGTTTTAGAGTCTTACCATGAGCCGCACTGAGGTATCAAGAAGGCATGTGTCACATGACGAAGCTCTGAGACAGAGTAACAGAAAGAAAAGCTTTTCCATTTCTCCTTCACAGAACTTCTATAATCAACAATACAGCAACTTTCACATGACACCCCAAAGACCGAGACCTCAGCTAACTGGACACTGGCCCTTAATAGTCCCTGCAGGTTTGTAGTCACCTGGCTTGGGTGGCACAGGTGTGTCCGACCAGAGAGCAGATGGGAACTGAGCAGGTATTTCGTAAGAAACTCTAAAATTGTCATTCATTGGTGGACAACCAATCAGGGAGGCTGAACTATGGTCACTTGACTGTAAAGTGTAGAAGTTCTTATCTTTACAGCTGTTTTAGAGTGAAACAAGGAAGTGTTTATTTAATGGTTAAAATGTAATTGCCATCAGATCTAATAAAGCGAAATTAAAAGCACAATTTTTCAAAAGTGCAAATGTAGCCACAGTGAAACTGTACTTACTGTAACTTTACTGTACTATTCTAGTACAGTGTGTAAAGGTATCAAGTGATGTAAAATACTGCATAAAAGTATATTACGTTTAGCAATAAAGATTAAATCATTGTTTTAGGTTTGATACAAATAAAGCACTATCACAACTATACTGTACTACAGTATAAGTAACTCATTTCAGACTATCCCGCAGTTTGTAAAAACATACAGCAGTTTTGTTTACAGTATGCGTTTACAGTGGAGATCTTTTCCAATTGACCTGTTTTAACAAATTAACAACACGTTATTGTTATTATTTTTGGCGAGCTTACAGTAAATTGTAGCACTGACCAGAGACATGTTTTTAATAGAGGTGGCCACCAGGTGGCGATACTCTGCAAAACCTTTGCTAACTCATGTTATCCCAGAGCTGAAGTATGTGTGTGTGTTTGGCCTGATGTAACTCTCTTATGCCTGATGATACTTCAATAACAAAGTTAAATATCTTCATCCAAACTCTGTGTGTTAGTGGTCCATTAAAATGTCTTTCTGACAGAGACGAGTGATTCTCACTAATTCCACGATTATTTTACCAATATATAGATAAAAAGACAGATTGGCTCGCAGGTGTTTTTGTTTTGGACTTTAATGAACGTGTGTTTAATGTTTTGGTATTTATGTTACAGAGTGTTAACAATGCAAAAACACTGCATGTTTACACAAGAGATTTGATAAGCTAAAACAGCTGACATTTACCAGTGCCTGGTTAGTTTTGATGAGACTAGAGATAGTGGTTTTGGTCATTTGTGTTTTGTTGGTTAATGAATGCACCCAGCATGCAAAACACAAGGTGCTACAAAGCACAAGGACATGATGTCTGGTCATTTAAAAACAACAGGACTTCCAGAGATGTGTGTAATTCCAGTATGTGTCAGTGAGCTACATGTCTCGCTGATAGGAGCCACTTTTTAAGTCCTTTGTGATTGACCCTGTGGTGTGACAATGAACTAGATGTACTTGTTTATGTATTTATCACATGAGAAGCTCTGACCCTTTAATCAGACCTTATAAATAGCAGAAATGTTTTTCCACTGTCTTCATCCAAGTTGTATCTTCGCCAAGCTTAAAATATCACACAGTCAGAAGAATAAAGCACAGTGCATGTGTTTGAAGAGATACAGTTATGATGCATTTGAATTCTTGTCATTAAATTATTTATATATATTGTTAATGTTAACCAATGGCCAGACATGTTTCAGAAGATGAATCGTTTAGAATCAACAGCAAATTTACTGCCTCCATTCTGGTCTGGAAATTTGTGTCCTGTCTCTATTCACCAATTCAAGACAGGAAAACAACAGCACTGTCCAGACTGAGACTTAATGGATCAATAATCTGGATTTACTCCGTGGCAAGACAAATCCCTACAGCATTCCATTCATCATTCATCAACACTGATTCCATACTCTTTAACAGGACAATAAACAGGCGATCTTTTCCAGAAACATTTTTTGTGATGCTGATTGAAAGTCTCTTCACATCCTGATAGCAATCACTAAGTAATGTGGTCTAATAATATTTATATATAATATAAATATATATCTTCTATGGAAGGTGCAGGACCATAAAATGTTCATTCTATTATTGCATGCAGTCCAATGCAATGATAGTGTAATGTGTGTAATGGAGGCGTGGCTTTGAAGAGCGTTCTGAAGGGAGGGCGGGATTTTATGCTTTCAAAGTTAGCTTGCTATTGCTAACCTCTCCAAAACTGCCCTTGTACAAATGTCTGGAGTCTGAATCCTATGGGTCCAATCAAGGCTATATCATAGAGGATCTTATAGATCCCCATCATCACAGAGTCCTGCTGTTCTGATCCCAAACAGCTGCTGTTCTCCTCCAGCAGAGTTAACAAAGGCCAACCCAGATTAATGAACAAAACAAACACACTTTGATGGATACTAGCAACAGGTCCTCCCATTTTTTAATCAGGCACTCGTGAGGTCATTTTCTAAATGTGATGATGAAGAAAGTTTTGTCATCCTTCTGTGAATGTCTAAAAGTCTGTGAAAAACAGCTTGAGCACATGAGAGAGAGAGAGAGAGAGTGCAGAGCTTTGGGACTCGACCGTGTGTCCGTGCAACAGTGTAGGTTTGGCTGGGGGATTCTCTCGGGATCAGTTCTGCTTCAACCGCGCAAAGATCGCTGCGCAAGTTTTATTTAGACAGCAGAGGATTTGTGGGAACAAAGGAGGTTTATTCTGAGAGATTTTTTACTCTGGTCAGCAGCAGGCCGAGAAAATCCCTCACGAAACGATGACGGATGATGACTGCTTCAAGAATGTGGCGTTAAAAACTGAAATGACTTCACTGAACACAGAGCTGTACATTTACACAGCTACATCATCAAAATGAGTGTATACAGTGTGACCCTATTACCTAAACCTGTTTCTATATTATTAAATTCTATAATTCATTAAATATCTATATAATTTTTTAAAATAATATTATTACTTTTTGTTAATTTTGTATTTTATATTGTTTATTTATTTATATATATATTATTTATATATGTTTATTGTTTATACTGTTAATTTAACATTTTATATTATTGTTTATTTAAAATTAAGTTAGTTTATTAGTGTATTTCTTATATATTCTATAAATATTTATATCTATATAAGTGTATTTATTTCTGCCAATAGAACAGCCCGGTTCTGATTGTGCAATATGCTCTCAAAGAAACACTGAAATTAGATTTCCTCTTAACATACTGTGGCCGGTTGATCTGTGTATCTGTTCCCATATAAGGCCTGATGTGAAAGTTGGTATAAAAATAGTTCAAGCCCATCGCTCTAAATCCTTCTAAAGTGCTTTTTAATTTACAAAGCCTGAGGAAAGCGCCTGTCTACAGCTGATAGGTGTGTTAATCTATCTGCTGCTGTGTTCTTTAAACTCTTGTTAATAACTCACGTACATGTACACCACCTCTGTCACCTTCTTATTCCAAATTCACAAGATGTTTCTGAACTGAAAAGTTGCACCCAACATTTTAAGTTCTGAAAGCAGAACAGTAGAAAAAACAATGCTACTAACCATATAACCAGACAGTTTTATGGACTGCTATGCCCCTGCAACAAATATCTAAAAAAAATGTCATTTCTCCTCCATCTTTATACAACTCTTCCAGAGCAAAGCTGTGAATTCCTCCTCAAACAACTGGTCTGAATACCCAGAAGTTAATCAGCCGACCTCTCTCAACACAATGCATCAGACATCACCTTTACAGAATGTCATTTCTACGTGTCAGACATGCAGGATCGCTCCTTATCCTGTGGAAAAGCAGCACCTTCCGTGACCTGGCATTTCTGTTAGGAGTCATCCGTCTACCAGAGCTGAGAGGTGTTGACAGGGTCCTGTGCATCTTCACTGTGGAGTGACACAATTGTTCTCTCTGCAGCGACACAAAAGCAGAACACAAACAAACAAAGAATGAACCACCATACGATCTCTCACTCACTATTAAGCCCTGGAGCCTCCAATCTTTACCTCAACACAAGCTTAATCAAGTCAATCCACAAAGCGCACTGGATAAAGTTACACACATGTGGTTGAGGACTTTTGCTCTACTGGTTAGAGAGTCAGGCTTGTAACCAGAAGGTTGCTGGTTCGAATCTAATGGCAGCAGGTAACAACTGCCCTTGAGCAAGGCACCTTACCCCCGATTGCTCCCTAGGGGCCGCAGTGCTGCCCACGGCTCCTGTGTTCACAGTTTGCAGTGTATGTTTATAATTCACTACTCTAATGTGTGCACTAAGTAGATGGGTCACCATACTTGGTCAAAACATCACTTCACTTTTTTCACGCATTAGGTAGAAGCTTTTATCCAGTGACATTTTGTTTTTTCGGTATGTGAATTTCCTGGGATTTAAACTCATGACTTTTGTATTGTAAGCAGTGCATGAGCTACAGGAAATCTTCACACTCTGAAGGTGATTCAAACTATATAGTGCGTCATACAGTACAAGATGAAAGCAAGCATGCACTGTCTCCATACTTGAACAGTGGAAGCAGCTCCACCAGGGCTAACGGTTGGAATCAAACAGCTGTGACGCCGCATAGCTGGTGAACAGCGGGAGATATGGAGTCATGCCAAAAAACACAAACTCAAATCCAGAGAAAACACAACCAGCACACACTCCTGTATCCATCCCTGGTTATTAGATATGAGAGTGAGCTTTTAAAATGTTTATCCATGCTGGATTTAGGTTGTCCAAAGCGTGTAAAGCTTTTTAACACAAAGGAGTCTCAGCAACGCCGTGTTTCTCTGCACAGAAGTTCTTGGTACTGCATCAACAATCTTGTTTATCCATACACCAATTTTTCAAATGCATTAGGTACTAAAACATTTATAGAAGTCTAGCTGTTCATTACTGAGCAGAACAATGTTTTGTATAAAAAGTACTGATGTGTGCACACAGCATCTGTTAAAAACAGAGACTCTGTTTTTAGTCATTTACATGAATTCATTTGCAGACACTTCAAAGCTTCTTACAATGCAGAAAGCATTTAACATTTTGCCACAAGAGGCAACAAATTTAGTCTACAGTCAACACATTACTGTATTACATTTGCCTTTTTATTTATTACAATACAAAATCTATTCATGCCGCATCTCTAACTCTGTTTACTGTAAACTACAGTTTGGAGAGATGATTGTCCCCTGTGGATTTTCTGCATTCATGTGTCATCAAAACAAACACAGAGAGAACACACTCTTCAGGGTGGTCACGTCTCGGTGAGGACGTTTCCCCACCCCTTTCAGTCCCTCCTATAAACTTTGTTGCATGTTCTGAGCGCCTGTGTTCAGTAACAACAACCAGCTTCTCCTGCCGGTTCAGTTTGCCGTACATTTGGACAGACTGCTGGACTCTGGCTGACGTTGTACGGGTAAGAAATTAAAAATCCTTAGTTTACCATGTTTGAAAAGTAAGATCACATTGTTCACATTGTAAGATCACGTGATTGTTTTAAAAAATGTTAAAATATTGGCTTTCAATGGCTGTTAACTAAATTCTTTGATCTTTTCATTTATTCTGTAAGATTCTGATGATTTTTTCCCCATTGCTAGACATTGCATGTGGTTTACATCAGAACAGTGAGGGAGATAACACTCAGACACACACCGATGAGATGACAAACTGTCTAGCAAAAAGAAAAAAACAGCAAAAGCAAATTTGCATTTTGGTCTGAATATCACTCTCATAAAATTTGTTTTTCATGCAAATTAGCGAAACGAAAACATACAGTACCAGAACAAAGTTAAGAGAAATAATTTGGCCGAACTATTACGTAAGTTCACATGAATAACGTGTTATTTTATGTATTATTACTGTACGTACAGTATGCTATATCGCCTTTATTGTCTAGTCTTTTGACGCTGAATGAAAGGCAAAGCTCTTGCCCTTTATTCCACTTGAAAACAGCCTCAAGGCAGATGCTAGTGTTTACTTTATAGCTTAGCAGTTATCATTGTCACTGGAACACAATGAGGAAGTTCAACATGCTGGTTCAGTGCTGGTTTCTGGCATCTTTAAAATGGGATTAGGGCATATCTGCAGTGACGCCCTGCCCAGTCTGGCTTTAGCTGGGATATTTTTATTTTTGTCCCAGCTGATGCTTGTTTATCCAAAGTTACTCAAATCTCCTCAACCTGGAGCAACTTGAAGAAACCGTTTTAACAAAAAATAAAAATTCTGTCATTATTTACTCACCTTCACTTCATTCCCAACGGATATGACTTTATTCTGTGGAATACAGGAGGCAGATGTTATGAAGAATATTACATTTTGTACAATGAAATTGAATGGTGACCAGAAGCTGTTAAATTCCAAAAACGACTAAATCATTTAAGCATCATCAAAATAATCAATTTCAAGTCTATATGATAAATATTTCTCTGTATTATAGCTTGAAACAGAATGAAGTTCTTGTTTACTGAAGTTCTTGAACTCAAGAACATGTTCAGGATAAACATGAGAACAAACTTTTCCAACTCAGTGGTGTAGAAAACTACACACATACTTCTGCTGTGTAACATCATTGTGCGCTATGAGGAAACTTAAAATGACTTCCATTTCTCTGTATTTCTCACAGAGACAGAAAATCATCACTGAGGTGCTTGGACTACTCTTCAGTATTTTTGTGTGTATTTTGTGTAGCAGTTTGTGTTTACTATACACTTTCATTGTATGGAAAATAACAACTCAGTTAATCTGTTTTTAGAGAAGGTCACACAGATCAACATACAGTATGGGTGAGTTAATAAGTTAAGAGACAAATGCCTTGTTTCAGGCAACAAAAGTAATAGGGGTTTGTGAACTTTAACAACAATTCTTTAGCATTGCCTGTAGGCAATTAACTTGGTTAATACTGCATGTTCCCGAAACATTAAGAGATGTTGACACAGAACAATGTCCTACTTGGAATGTGGTCAACATATATCATATATATTTGTTACCTAATGCAACCGTTCTTACAACCTAAATTTGTTAGCTGGGTCAAAGAAAGGGCTGCAATAGTCAGTGATCTGACTGTCAGTCATTTTAAGTGTAAAACTCACACAGGCTGGAATTACTGTATAACTGGAGACACTGATAACAGATTAATGTTAGTTGTCAAAAGTGGCTGTTACTTATGATTGTGTGACATCACTCTGGCAAATACACAAATGCACAGGACAAAGTCTAACAAATATTTACTACACTGAAATTTAGGCTAAAATGATTGTGCTTGTTTTATAAGAGATAACGTACAGTCAACAGGCCAACTATAAGTTTATAATAATGATTTATAATTTGAGCTGTCGGGTCTGATTTCCCAAGAAATGTCAGTTTGGCTTCATTTGACTTAAACACATAAAGAAAAATAATGTGCAATTTCATGTTTCAAACAAAGATGGCGGTAGAGAGGCAAGATACGGATTGCAGCTTTAGTTATTAGTTCTCTATTCACTAATGAATTACTTAGCTTAAATATTCCATTAATAACAAGGAAATATATTTACAGCCCTGAATGATATTTATGTGAGTGTTTTGACCATATTATGGTCTTCATCCACAGATGAAGGGGTTAAGTAGTTATTCTGAGTTATCTGACTTCAATAAACATCTTGAAATAAAATAATCTTTTTATAAATCCCCACGAAGCACCACCATCTAGAACTCAAAAGCCCACCATCTCCTTGACTGTCGCCCCTCAGAGCCCACCAGGATGGAGAGAGTGCAGCACATGACACGATCGGCGATTCGGAGGGCGTCCAACATCGAGGTGAATCCACAAACCAAGCGCAACTTACAAGATCTCATCATCAACTTCTCGCTCATCCTCATCTGCCTCCTGCTCATCTACGTCATCGTCTTGCTCATGTGACGTCACAAGATGACCACGGGCCAATCAGAAGCTAAACTGCAAGATCTCGGACAGTTTTGGGAACTGAATAAAATAACTGATGATGCAACATATGTCGATTTCCTGAAATGATAAGAGGTTTATAATGATTGCACTGAACTTACTGTATTTATATTTGTTGCGTTTATTCTACACCAATATTTGACCTCTAAATTCCAGTGACAGCTTGTGTAATCTTTCACATTATACATACAATATTAATAAATATTGACATATTAGAATAACATCATAAATGCAATAATGAGGCCTGATCTCAAAGTTGTTCCCAAGGGCAGATAGACATGGAAACAACTCGTGACTGTAAATGTTTTTCACGCTGATGTCCAAAACAATTTATGTGATTGTCGTGTTGAAATCATATATAATTCACACAAGATAAAACCATCTGTGGGCACTCATGTAAATTAGCTTGTATGTTTATCATATTAATGTCTCTTTTACACTCCTGTGAAAATGATCAGCGAGAAGGAAGATGTAGATTATGAGGATCGTCTGAATGAGGAGAAACAATAAAGAAAACGTTTGTTTAAATGTTCTGACTGACTAAATGTTTTAAACAAAATGTTCAGATACAAACCATGTGCAGATCCCGTTCAAATCACTGAAAGGAAAAACTATGAAAAACATTTAAAATTGTATTTAAAGTAAAAAAAAAAAAAACACTTTTAAGATACGTTTTCTTAACATTAAACTAACGTTACGCGTGACGTGTAAGTTATGAGACTAACGTTATAAACGGATAGTTCCGGTCCTTGACTGTGATTGGCTGAGCCGCGTTAGACGCTGCTGTACAGTACATGCACCTGTGACCTCATCACATTAGTATTACTGCGCCTGTGCGCCGCGGCTGCGGGAGAACTACATTGCTTGGCGGAAGAATAATATTTTAATCAATATAATTACATTGTGGTTGCTGTTGAGTTGTATTTATTTTAAGAGACATTGCCAGGGTTGTGTTATAACTGTTATATAAAAGCATTAAACTCAGTGAAGCGTGGATTTACAGTGAATTTAGGACAGCTAGGGGGCGTTGACGCGTCGGCAGCTTCTTGAGTCTTTATCACAGAGCGAACGCGTGTACACAAAAACTGTGTATAAATATATATGTGCATGTGTTATAAATATGTTTTGCAATTGATGATTTATCGTTTGCAACAAAACAGCATCATACACACGTGTTTGTGCAATTTATTTTCAAAACTGGCAAGACATTGTTATTCCAACAGTTTCAGTCCATCCTGAAAAGACAATCTATTAATAGTATATGAAATGAGTGTGCATCGCCTTTCATATCGAGTAAGTGCCTATATCAAAAGAGGAAATAACAAAAATCACAGTGAAATATCGAGGACAGACGAATGGACTATTGAAAACTGCAGTTTTACATGCTCTTCCGTTGTGTCTTCAAAAATTTAAAAGGAGAAATACTGTGAAAATAGCTCTTGTGGTTCCTCTTCTTTCGGTGCTACGGTTGCATCCTCAGACTCAGGAGGGCTGCACAGAACACACACAAATCAACACAACTGGTTACAACACGGCAACACTAAAGTTAACTCACAAACACAACACAATCCAACACTCCACTCACTGTCCTGCTGTCATAACAGTGGCCCCAAAGTATCTGAACAGTTAAGCCACACTTACAATGTGCCAAACAAAATATCAAGTCACGCAGCATTTATTTTAAAGAAAGCACCAGCAGACTTCTCAGAATAAGTTTGTTTTTTAAAAGATAAAACAACAAATCTATGGTTACTCTACAGGGACATATGTTTGAATTTGAAAGGAGCTTTACGCACGTCTTAAAAATGAGATCTAGCTAAAAGTAAAAAAAAAAACAACAACATAAAAGTAAAGCTGTTTATGGCAAACATAACATCTTGTTTGGATACGTCACTTAGTTTTGATATTTCTAATGCAGTTGCATTTATACAAGTGTGACGTCCACATACTTTCAGGGCCAGTGCATACAGTATATGTTTACATTACTTCCCTACTGTAGTCATTTTTTACAGTAAAATAATGAATGATTCAAAAGTTTGATAACTGGAGGATGCAGTGCAGTCTCTCTCGACCAATAGAAAGCTGCCATTTTCTGTCCAAGCACCAGCTCAACAACAGGCACCAAGCAGTCATGCTAAACTTTCTTTAAATGCTTAATAAAATATGTGGCACTGCCAGAACAATCTAATATGATCTCCCAGCCCAAAGCTTTGTGCCGCCACCTGCTTTTCATGTGGAAAGAATATTAGGAATACCAGGAATAGCTGGACATTATTTGAATAGCTCATTTTAAAACCACAAAAACAACAGATGCATGAAATGCGTGGGGTGGAGAACAGCTAATGGGCGGGGCCACGCTGGTGTGTTTATGAAGGCGCTGCTGCGCGCGATGAAATGATGAGGTCAAACGCATGCTTGCATTGGCATTCCAATGCCATTGTGTGATCACACACAGTTTGTGACACTTCAGTCCTTTTCTCATGAGCATCAGTCTCTCAATGGTGCAGTTTTGTGATTCAATATACTTTTGACTGTCACAACACTTAAACCGGACACTGACACAGAATTAATACGCATGATTTGACATGCATATTAATATAACAGCATCAGATACGAAAACATTTTGGTGTGTGTGTTAAATCACCCACAAGATGCATTAAAAGTGAGACAAGCATACCCACAATTCACTTGGGACACACATGGCAGTGTTCTCAAAACGTCCAATCAACAGACAGACTGACGGTTCTTCTACGAGTACTGCAGTACAGGACTGAGACCGTGTGATCCAACCAATGGCAGACAGTTCTGTGGTTAAGCATGTCTCTCGCACGTTATGTGAAGACAAGAACGTCAAGCGATGAGGCGCGTCTCACCTCCGGGCGGAGTCGGCCTGAGGCGGAGGGGTTGGAGGGGGCGGAGCTTTGTTAGACCTGAGCTCAGGGTGGTGAATGGGGGAGATGGGGACAGACTCTGGGCAAGAGGGTGGGATGGACCTGTCTGCCGTCCCTTCCACCGCAACAACACTTAGGTTTGGAGAGCTGGCGATACTGTTTGCCGGTTTTCTACTCTTATGCTACATTAAAAAGGACACACACAGAAAGGAATGGTGGGAGGTCGGAAGTGACCGCGAATCATAGTTACGCAATGAACATCATCGTGAAATGTGGACAGGGAATAGAAATGACAGAATGAAGCTCTGTTACAAACCTCGAGAGCACCCTACCTAGACAACGAAAATAAGGTAGCATGATGGTGGAAGTGCCTAATTTTGGCCTAATTGAAAATAAATCCAGTATGATGGGCAATGTTAAAAAAGTTAAAAATCTATGTTTATATTTAATAGAAAACTGAAAAGTATTAAATATATATGTAAGTATAAATATATAAGTAAAAAATATTCAACCTAATTAAATGAAGACTAATTTACCCAAAACTTACTTACACACTCATCTGTTATGTACGTGCAAGTTAACCGATTTTGGTTGATTTTTAACCCAAAAAAGTTATGGATTGCAACTTTGAAAGCATACCTAGCTATCAGACTAGCTACTGAAACATAGATCGAGTCTAATCTCCTCTACAGAACTCATAAAGTTGCCACATATGCAGAGCATTGCAAATTAGTCGACTTATTAGCCTCTGTTAGTTGCCTATGTAGACAGCAGACAGCAAGGCATCTTATAAGGTTTTGGAACAGAGCTTATGATCTGGAAGAAATGGTAGAACTTAATGTGTGATAGAACATGGATATAAAAGACAGACAATGACTCCACAAACACACGTTATGCCACAGAAAGCAAAAGTTAGACAAACTTAAGCAGCAGGAAAGAATTATAAACAGTATTTGCAGAACATCCCAATCCAGCCGTGCCTTCGTAAAATACATCTATAAAGCACAACCTTTGAAGTATTCCTTTATCAAATTCATTTTATGCTGAGCTCCGTGGACTGTGTAGATGGAAGGCTTTAAAAAAGAGCTTTTTTTTACTATGAAATCAAATTCAACATGTGCTGACTGCAGAAAGACCCTCTGATCAGCTGAAACTCTCTAACCTTTATAAGGGGGTTTATGACCCCAACGTTAGGATTGGTGTTGAACACTTTGTTGAAGCCGGGCTCTCGATTCACCAACTCCAGCTGATAGAACTTCTTATCATCCTGGAAGTAAGATGGGACAGTCAGACCGTAAGGCTCAGTGCAAAAACAAACTCAAATAAGTGATAGTGACCTTCATCTGAAGACACATAATGCTCTGGGACATAATATAATAAAGGTATGTAATAGTACAGTGGAACACAAATCACTCTCAGTGCGGTACCACTGCGGTCCATTACTGTAAACACTTACGACAAGCTTCTTCACCAGAGTTTCTCTTTCAGACACCATCTCTCTGAGCTCAGCGATCACCTGGAGATCTTCTGGTCTGCTCTCTCGATTCCTGAACTTCTCCTCTGTTCCTTCCAACCTGCTCAACCGAACACAAATGTTCGTAATTATACAGTCGTCACTTATTAACCGCTTTAAGGCATCACTGGCTGATCTAATGAGGGACGTTTCTAATGTTTCTATTAGCGGCAAAAACGTTAAAAAT
>JAZGTK010006388.1:0-20875 GCA_036877625.1 Ambastaia sidthimunki
ATTGTTTGGTCTGTATAAACTCTGATAAGAGGGGATGTTTATGGAAACCCAAGGTTTTATGGGATGTTGTCATGAACCAGTTTGATATATCATTGTCTGCTGAAATGTGTTCTTCAGACGAAGTTTGAACATTGAGACATGCGCAACTAAGATTGTTCAATAAACTCTGTTCTTATACCATTATCACTTTGTCTCCTGCTTCTGCTCTTTTCTGGCGTTTATCAGTCAAGAAGCTCACTCAGTTTGGGTATTTTTAGATACCAGACAAGACTTGCTCTTAACAGGGTTTGGGTATCGACAGCTCTGTTGACAAGTTGTTCTGTTACTGGAAAAACTGATATTTCTGGCGGGATCTAGCGTCCAGGGCTGGATTCTAATTAATGTCTTGGCTTGGGGACTCTGATCTAACTATCTTCGGAATATGTTGACAGCATTCCCTCATTTTGAAGGAAGAATGGTTTTGGATTTGTAAGTACACCTTTCCTTGTAATCTTGTAGACTCTGAGTAAGTGTCCCTAACACATTGCCCCTCCCCCAGTTAAATGCAATGCCTTGCAACAGACTTTATTTTTATGTAAAAAATATTTAGAACTTTTTTTATCACTATAGTGTAGTTAGGTATAGTGCATTTAAAGTGTTTTATATTTTAAGAATTCTTGTTGATTTTTAATTTTACTTGACAGGATAAGAGCCATCCACTAGGACCAGCAGCCCCAAATGTTTTGTCAAACTTAGCAGCATTTTAACTGTAAGGACTAACAAACTCAGCTCTGATCACATGACACTGTTTTTAGTCTGACTAGTTTCCCAACTGTTCCCTTCCACTATGAGTGACAGCATTGTACCTATGTACCTTCTAAAGGTTAACTGGTAATAGGGTGGGGGTGTGGAAAGTCCATATAATCAAATAAGAGCTAGATGTAGTGAGCAAAGTGTTGTATCAGGAGACAACATCATGATGCTGTAGACTCTATAAAAGAAGAGAAGGGCTGCTGTACTCCCTAGAGCACATAAAGAAGCAGCGCTTTTCTCTATGTTGTGTACGCATGCATTTTTGCTAGAAAACCCCTTAAGGTTAATAAACCAAGCATTTCCTAACTTGCTCAAAGGAAAGCAGTGAATGGATTTTTTTCTGTGCCAGGATAGCCACATTAAAATCTTTGCTTTGTGCAAATCTTCTGATTACAGTTCTGACATATTCAATGTCCTACAGTTAACAGCCCACATTGTTTCTAAACAATTATGTGCATTGTTGGACCAGTAATGATCTGAGTTCCCAAATGTCTTACACAAAAACTGTTATCTTCACGACTGGAGCCTGAAACAACCTCAAGGGCAGTACGTACGGTGCTCGATGGAACAACTAAGAAGCTCCTCCCACCAACTCGGTGGCCATTTTAAGGTACTTTCTATAGCTACCATGCGCAAAGAAATGCTTCCACACATGGACGTTGAAATGGAGGCCGTGCAACTGGAGGCGGACCTTCCTTTCATTTGCCTTAATCTTATTGGTTCAAGTGATCGAGTGGCACAAAATATCCCGGGTTGAGCCCCTTTGTAGGGTGGATGTGTACCGAATAGTGCAAACTAAGGACAAATCCGTGATTTTTTTTTTTAAATAATTAATAGTGTTGACTTATCTACAACTAGAAAGGATCTCTTAGAAACAGTTTGTGTGCGCACTGCGCAACGGAAAGGCGCACAGTCTTACAAAGGGAAACCACAGCAGCAGGAAGGCAAGCACGACGGTGAGTACGGGGCGCCCTAGAGGGAGAATAAGCTCCTGAGGAAGGGCTGTTACTGTTTGCTGTGCAATTCAATAGGGTAATAAAATAAAAGCGCGTTTAATGCATTATATAACTATATTTGCCCCTCAGATTAAGACGGTGATTTCTGTATTTGCATCAGATCACTAGTTATCTGCTTGGACTCCAGGTCCGTCTGGGCTTATGCAGCCCATTTTGTTTAGTGAGGCTGGACTTCCATGTTACCAACCAACCAGCTTAGCTTCGTGCGTTTCTCCTGCGCTTATCTTTAAAGCCTTACGTAAACAATAAAATAACAACGAAAATAAAACGATTCAAGACCACGTATAAAATGGTTTTAATTTAGGTGACAACACTGAGAGTTGAAGTGGCATTTCGAGGTAGTGACATTTGCATCACTTAACAGAGCCAGAGGTTTATCACCCAGCTGTCAGGAGGGAGTTTGGTTTAATGCAATGCGTTTACTATGATGAACGTTTTAACTTTAGTATTAAGGTTATTTACACATTTTGTATAGTCAAGAGAAATTAAAACTACTCCGTTGATTATTTGTTTTATGTAAGTCATTTTATAATTTCATGAACGAAAAATTTATTGCTGTCACATGAGGTTTTGATAGTGATGCCAGTCTGTTTGTTTACAGAGGAAATACAATGTTCATGGTCCCAGGACGGAGTTGCAAGGCATTTTAGGGTAAGTTTATTTCACTTTCTTTTTTGGTTATGTTGTTTTCTGCCCACATTTTCTCTTGGCTCAAAGAACATGTGTGTCAATTCTTAGAAGCTTAGAAGTTATGAATTAAATAAACTTTAAATAACAAAATAATGGACCTGATTCCCTTCATGTTAATAAGTGAAAGCAGTAGTACAAGCTTGATGGCTAAATTATATTTGCATTGTTAAACATTTGAGTAAATAGTTTGGCAAATTAAGTTTTGCTTGTCATTAGTAGTTGCTTTAATAGCCATTTTTTAAAATGTGAACAGCTTGGAATGTTATTATTGTGACAGTAATCATTTGGTAAATGCTTTCATGGACAACACGTGAGTGTTTTCTTTTTTTGAGTACTTTAAATTATTTAAGTTAATGCTGGATGAACAGACCCTGAGGACGGATGAGTTTTAAACGAATGTTCCATGTTTAATACAAGCTAGTCTGATGTTTTAGTCTGATGACTTACATATTTGTACCGCTGTCATGTACCTTGTTTTTCAAATACAAACATGCTGTTTGAATTAAGCTTTCTAAATGAACAATTTAAATCAGCAATTAATCAGTTGTGTGGTTAGTCTGCCGTTCTAGCCAGGTGAACTTCAGGTTGCCACCAATGTGGCGTTGCAAGTACATCAGGATGGGAATGTTGACATGGACCTGGTGTCTTGTAAAGACATAGCAGATATTTTTTGTGTGGACTGTTTCTGGCTTATGCTTATGTTTGGATTGTAAACATTTAGACAGAAAAGAGGTGATTCTCTTGAAATTGCTCAGTTGATTCAAGACAGTGGTCTAGGAAACTACTTGCTCAGGTTTTCTGTAATGTGTGGACATTGTGAAAAAATTACCATGCTTACAGGATTTACTGGTGTAAACGCATGTTATGCTTACTTGTTGTTTAAGTCTTGTGGCTATACTGTTCATTTTAAATATGTATTTTAATGTCAGTTGCATGGTCTGGTTTGCTTCCAGTGTCATTGCTTTACTGTAACAGATTTTTATTTAAACAGTCAAATGGTTTTAGAACATTTGCTAAAAAGTCCAATGTCGATGTGTTTAGTAGCAATAACATGGATAGCTATGTGTTCTAAAACCTACTTTTCCACCTGCATCCATTGGTTCAAATTTTACTTTATAAAAGTATTAAAATACAATAATATTGTTTGTCTTGTTTCAACTGTATATACATATATGTCATATAGTTCTTGGAGTAAATATAAAGTGGGTTAAAACGGCTTTTAAAAAAAGATGTGCCTGTGTTTTGTTTGTCGTTCGGCTAATCAACATGCACTTGCGTCATTGATAGTTCCGAGGGGCTTTTTAGACCCAATTCTGAAGTAAGAGTTAATTTAGTTCCTTTAAACAGGCATTCTTGGAACTAAAATCATTCCCAGTTGCTGCAATGCAAACACACTAAAAAGTAGGCACTTCGTCCAATAGTTCTAGGAACTACGAAAATGTTCCTGTGGTGCAAAAGCCCCTAGTCCTTCTAGACTGACCACCTATTGTATTGGATCATGTGAGATTTTAATACTACTTGTAAAAGGGCCATATGTCAACGTTGTTTGCAGTGGAACTGTACCTTATATATTTTTGTTTATTTACTCTGCAGAACAGTTTCTAGGACAACACTGATGTCTTTGGTTAAGAGCATGGATTATGGCACCTAACATTGCATTTTCTTAAATACTGGTTTTTACTGCTCTTCAGTGTGTCGTCATATAGAACTGTGACATGTTTTAGGTTGCTTTTATGTTGCGTTTTCATTGTTCAGTAGGCAAAATGTAAGTCCCTTGTTCCCCACTGCATTTTATTCCAAATGTCATGAAATTTGTTTTCCATAGTGGTTGGTAAAGTGACATTCCACTTAGGATTTGGGAAGCACTGGCAGCACCTATCTGGTGTTGCTTGTCATAAAGTCTTTCAGTCATTGGGGCGCTGATGCTAAAATGGAATGGAGTCCATTTTTACTGTATTGTGTAGTTATACTTTTAGGCTTTGGAGTGGTACAAATTTGGTTCTTCTAATAGGTTCTATTTAGAGGTATAGGAGAAGAATAGAGTAGTTTGCACAATAATGAGTAAAAGAAAAAGGTGTGTAAGAAATATAAGATGATGTGATTACTAGAGCAGGACCAGGCTACATTAATGCAAAGTTCTAGTCCTCACGGTCTATTGTCTGCCACAGTGTAGAAAACGATTATGACATTTCTGTAGAGGTAATGAGAGCCTGATTTGTGGCTTTTCAAGGAACATTATCCCTCAACAGTGCACTTGTGCCAGATTGAGTTGTTGCTAAATCTGAAACAGTTCCATGCATTTTCAATGTTAAATAGTGGTGTAAAGATAAGTTGATAGCAAGTATTACTTTGTTGAGATGCAGGTACTGACCAAGTGTGCCACATGTCCTGAAAAGTGAAGGGAAAACATTTTAATCGCCCCATGGTAAACAAATGGGTTGTCATTTTTGTTGGTTCTTTTCACACTGACGTATGCTCAAGTATTTTTTTCCAAGAGTATTGTAGTTAGTTATAAGATGCTATAGAACATGGTCTGATGACATGAGTGACATCTGAGTTTCAGGAGTTTTGTTTATTGTGTCAATGTTTTGAAAATTAGACTTGGTAAGGACGTTATGCCATTGCTGTGATGTTACAGGTTCCTGGCTTAAGAGCAGCAGATCTTAAGGCAGAGGGGGTTATTTTGTTTTACTTTACCCAATTTGACTTTTCTTTAGTGGAAATGCACAGAATAGTTCCTGATTGGTTGTCTTCTGTGTTTGGCACCAGATTTGTTTGCAGTCACTGCCTTTCTTTAAACAGACTTCGATTGTAAGGAGACTTACTATAGCAATGTCATCCACAGACTTGTGGTTACACAACTGTATAGCCTTGTGAAGATGAAAAGACAGGTAGTTTCACAGTGGTTGGTCAATTTTTTTGGAATTTTGACAGTGAGAGATTACCATAATATGTGAAACAGACCCTGAAGACAGAAATTATGCCGCATCTGATGCTGTGTATATGTATTACGTATAGGTCTGTTTGCATTAAACCAGCTACTCACCTCTATGTTATTGGTCAAATACACAATGTCTAATCAGCTGTTTGTGTGCAGCTCTATATATAAATTCAGGGGTGTTCAGGAGTCCTGGAGGGACACTGTCCTGCAGAGTTTAGATCAAACCATGTTACAACATACCCACCCACTATTTTAAGTAATCCAGGAGACCGTTATTAGCTGGTTCAGATGTTAGCACCAATTCTAAACAAAACTTTGCAGGACAATGTTCTCCAGAACTGGAGGTTACATTAAATTATGTAGGCATAGTCAGTTCGAAAAAAGGTTTAGCTATTCTCCTATTTATTCTCCTATTTAGATATTGTCCTATAAGTGATTTTGACATGACATAGTGACAAGACCAGAATATTATGTAAACTGGAAACATCTAGTAAGGGATAAAAATGCCATACTGTGGGCATATGAGCATGGCAAGGGATGGGGCCTTAACACCACAGCTCTTTTAGATGGATCTTTTTGGATCCACTTTTTTCCTTCTCTGTGTATCCTTAAGGCATTTCAAGATTGGTCCCAAATTATGATAGAAAATAGTGTAGCATTCTTCCAGCAGTTGGTGTAATGCCATTTGGCTTAGTGGCAGGTATAAAGTCATTGATTTAGTTTTGGTCATTTTATATAGGCTATGTAACATTGGTATAGCCAAAAATTTCCAAATGAGTAGACCTTGGTGAAATAGAGTGATCCTTTAAGGTCGATTTTACAGCACCAAGGCTACATTGTGCTGTCTGCAATGCTATAGTGGTCACGGCCACCCAATTAACAATGTAACTATGCATTGTGTTTTCACAGACCAGTTGTCAGCTTTAAATAGAGACCCTCCCCTAAAATGTTAGCACAGCAAATTCACTCTCCCTTTACCTTGATTGGTTTAAACCATATTTTGCAGTGAAGCGTTAATCTCCGTTGTAGGAGTTTCGTATTAATTAAGTTTTCTTTATTGTTGCTTTTCCAATAATGTATACATAGAAGTAAAGAAATGTCACCTTCAGTTGCTAGTAAGGTAGAAATGCAAATAAGTACGGAGGATTTGCTTTAAATTTGTTGAATCATATTGGACCCTTTAGGTTGTCTGTCATGGTTTTAACTGTTGTTAAGTAGGTGGTTCTTGAGAGTCACCATCATTTTGTGTTATGTTAAAAAACCTTGCATGTAGTGTTAAATATCTTAATACAAAGTGTGCAGGGACCTTGATCCCCAGTCCCTTCAGTGTTATGTTACATAAGTTATAATACACCATCAATAAAACAACTTTTCTTCTCCACAGATTTGTAATAAAACAATTCTCAAGTCCCTTTAAGGTTTTTACTTAATCTGTTTATTTGAATTTGGATGAGGTGACTGACTTAGCTGTTTAAGGTTTGAGGCATTGGTTTAAATTTGCTTAAATTCATTTGGCTACTTCTGAAATCAGTAAACATTTGTTTTATTTTGGTGTAAATTGTCCACAAGCCTTTTTTTAAAAACTCTGATGGCTATTATTTAATTATTTATCTCTTGCTGAGTTCGTCTTTCTAAACTGTAATCTGGTTAACCATTGGCTTGCATCTTGCAAGTCACTGAAGATAGTGGTCACTGACACATTCATACCTGCCTCTTGAAGAGTGTCCCTGATGTAGTGTTTGTGGCTGGTGTCTAGTAAGAATTCAATTTCCACAGCCATTTTCACAATAATTTCTACATGATGATTGTGTAAGTGTTGCATAACTTAACTGCCCAGGAGCAGGTTAGATGTGACGTGTATTGCGGTGAGGGCAGTTGAAGCCTACTGGTTAGAATTGGACTTGTAACCAGGAGGTTTCCAGTTTAATTCCCAATGCAGTCATTAAACAACTGAGGTGCCTTGAGCAAGGCACCTTACGCCTAATTGCTGCAGTGCTGTTCACGATGTGCAGTGTGCATGTTCACATAACTCCAATGTGTGCACACTGGATGGGTTAAATGAAGAGGACAAATTCTGAATATGGGTTACCATACTTGGCCTGTACATAACTTGTCACATGTGCAGAGACCTTGGTCCCCCAGTCCCTTCAGTGTTATGTTACATAAGTTTAAATCATAATACACCATTAATAAACCAATTTTTTTTCTGTGTTATCTTTTTCTTTCTCATGTATTCCATGTTGCCGTTATTGTCTTTTCTTTTGGGACTTTTCCTCTGTACTCCACAGATTTGAAATGAAACAATTCTCAAATCTCAAGTTTTTTTCTTCACTTTACTAATGACAGAGAACAAATTATCCACATTTGTTGTACTGCTAGTGTTGGCACAAATTTAGTTGAAACTTGTCTGGCTAGACACCCTCATGCTTTGCAGTATAGACCTCTGGTGAAGGAAGGAGGAAGTTGTCCAAGTTCTCTGCAACAACATTCCTTGTCCTCTCTGGGCTATGGCACCACATTTGGTCATTTGAACCAACTTGGATGCATATTTGGAGATTGGTTCTTTGTTTTGCAAAGGAGACCTCATGTCTTATCTTTATTACTTAAAATGTATATTTTAAGTAAAAATGTTTTTTCTCAGGATTTGTCATTTTTTGATTACTTAGGGTTAGGGTTACCTGGTCTTCATCTTAATCACAATTGTATTGAAGATATTGAGTAATCAAAGCCTGGTTTTGATGCCCTGATCCCAGTAACCCTTCACAGAGTTGTAAAATACAAAATGCATGAAGTTGATTAAATCTAAAAAAAGCATTGCTAAAAATCTTGATGTTCATCTATCCACGGAAGGATTAATTGTCCAGTGTTCTACAAATTAAGAACATTCAGAATTGTTGATCATGGTCAACTGAAGTAAAACTGAAACATTATACACAGATTACATAAAGTGCATATGTACAGATGTGCAAACAGCCTTATAACCATGCAACAAATGCAACATTAAGAACAAGGCACAGTGGTGAGGGATGAAGTGTCCAAATGTGAGGAGATTTTAATTTTTGTGTGTGTGTGTAGATGTGGTCGTCCATTAACAGGGTGTTGTAGTCTGTTGGGTTGAGGGATGAAACTATTGCACAGTCTATGAGGAACCAAGTACTTTTATACCTTCTGCCAGGAGGGTCAAATTTATATGAGGAAGGTGGGCTTTTCTTAGCCTTTGCAGCACATCCAGTCAGATGATTGTTGAACGCTTAACTGAAGTCCATGAACATCATTCTTGCATGTGTCTTTGTTTGTCTTGTTGGGTAAGGGCCAAGCACTTTGTGATGATCAGTGTGAGTGCAAACTGTAATCATTTAGGAAGGACACTGAGGACTTCTTCAGCACAGGCACAATGGTTATGCTCCTGAGGCACGTAGAGACATTGGCACTGTTCAAGAGGTGTTAAAGATGTGAGACGGAACATCTGTTAACTGGTCTGCACGTTCTCTGAGCACTTTGCCAGAAATGTTGTCTGGTCCGGCAGCTCACATCCAGTGTGTTCACTCCTTGTTGCAAAGTCCACTCCACAGGGAGCGCAGCTTTGAGATATGCATGAAATCTAAGACTAAACAGTCCATTAGGGTGTGCGTTCTGCAGTTCATTTATAGCTCTGTACAGTTCACACAGCACTTGTCTTTGAATTGGTGTTAGAAGAAAAGTGTAGTTATACTGACGATACACACAGTGGTGAATTCTTGTAGCAAATTAAAAGGTCTGCATCTAACAATCAAAATCTCCACAAGCAATGAGCAGTAAATACAGACTTTAAAAGAAACATTCAGTGTTAATATAAATACACAAGCCTTCTCTGTGAGTCTTACTGCATGGAGCTGCATCTCTGTCAGCATAAAGCATCATGAGTCCATCTAACTGAATGGTAGCATCCAGAACTGTGAGCCACTTTTTCTGTAAAAACAAAAGGTGAAAACAACTGTCTCAGACTTCATTCCCTGTATCTAGTTGTTAAAATTGGATATTGTCCAATTTGTTATCCAGGCAACAAACATTGAAAAGTAGAACAGATGGGAGAGTTGGTCGGCTTGGTATTGTTTTTAGTCTAGCACAAACTCTCACTCTTTCCACACTTTTGCTATTAAATTAATATTAACTGAAGAATGGCTAGAAAAGGTTTGAGTTTTGAATGGCCAAGTCAAAGTCACAGTTAGGACCACAGTTAGGACCACAGTTAGGACCACAGTTAGGACCACAGTTAGGACCACAGTTAGGACCACAGTTAGGACCACAGTTAGGACCTGTGGCATAACCTAAAAATGGCTGTATTAAGACAACCTAGAAGACAACTGTGAAATATTGGTTGACTGAAATGGACCTTTAGGGATGAATAGCCAAATTAATCTTCAAGGTTTTGTATGTCTTCAAGGCAGATGCAGAAAACTTTTTGGAGGTTGTTCGTCCTAAAAGAATGACAAGTTTCTAGATCCAAGTGTTTCTTTTTTTCCAGCCTGAACTGTAAATGACAACTCAATGTCTTTACTAAACACTAAAGGTTTGAAGGGTACAACTGTTTACATATTGGTAGCTTCAGATTGTGGATATTTTATTTCATTTCAAAGAGTTCTGCATTTTCATACAGTTCTGTGGCAACTGTATTCTTTAAATTGTCTTGAGTTCCATGGAAGCAAGAAAGCTGCAGATAGCAAGCAGTAACTGATGTATTTGAAATGAATTTTTCTTTTTGTGCAGGACTTTGGGCAAATCATCTATAATGTTCCCACTGATATGTAGTGGATAGACTGTGGTGAGCATTTATTTCCTGTTTTATTTTAAAATTATCTACCTGTCTGTTTTTATTGTAATTCCATGAAAATTTGTCTTTCAGAATTTGAAAACAAGTCCTTGGACTTCTAGAGGAACACCAGAATGGCTGAAAGATGGAAGTCACTCCAGCAGGCCCAAACTTATCTAACTTAAAGCTTCAACTTCTAAACAAATTATGGAGTCTGATGGAATGCCAACAGATTCAGAGGAGAGCTTTGCTGATGATATTGAACAGTTAATTGAGAAAGAGAACCTTATAAACATGATGGATTTGCAAGACATTGCTGAATCTGAAATAAATGAAATAAATGATTTGAATACAGACTCAAATTCTCTGCAGCACACAGCACAATCTTCCTGGGAAGAAGTAATGGGTTCAACAGAGGCAGAAAATAGGAGAGAGTGTAACGGTAGCATGACACCATGTCACTTGCTTAACCCAGGAGAGGTTGAATCTATGTTGGTGGAGCATTCATCATACATTAGCATCTGCTCTGAGATGGAAACAAATCTTGATAGCAATTTGAGTTCTACAATTGAAGGTAATCTGGGTGACAACCAGCCTGGTCAGTTTTTAGAGGATGAACACCAAAATTCAAAGACAATGAACTTTTCTAATGCTGATGCTTGCAATGGAGCTGGGGAAGCAAATATCGGTAAAACAAGTCAACTGCAGGACACTTTTGAAAGTGCATCATCATTTATTATGAATGAGAGCAAAGGAGAAAATGAAAACCATGAGGGTACTGATTGGAGAGATGTATCACTTCCCACAAATGTTGAAATTCAGTGTGCAGTTCAAGGCATGAATGATTTAAGTGGTGTGGTACATTTGCCTAAAGAAGGGCAAACAGAGGAAAGTGACATTATTGTTCACAATGCAGGATGTTCTGTGGATCAACCCATGATACATTGTGATAATCTTGGCACCTTGCAAAAGGTTTACACTCATCCTTTGAATGATACAAATACTGAGGCCTCATCTGTTTCTAACGGAGATGAAAGTAATTGCTTAGCCATAGATTCACTAGGTGGCTGCCAATTGGAAAGAAGGAAATTAGATCCTGAAAACACATACTCGAAATCTGAATTTGAAAAGACATTTGAAATATCTAGTTATGGAAAAGATTTACCAAGTCACTCCCACTTGGAAGAACAAGAAACACATCCTCAAAATACATCCTCAATACCTGAATTTGAGGAGACATGCGGCACATCTGGCTATGAAAAGTCAATTCAGATGGACAGCCAGAAATGCTGTACTTCCAATGATGAACAAGTTGTTGAGCGGAGTAGTTTTAAATTCCTTGAATCTTGTTTTGGTTTGAAAAGTTCAGAGCAGAACATTGAGGAACACCTGGAACATGCACATGTAAACCAATGTAAAACTGACTTTTCAGTTGATGGGAATATGACTGAAATCCCCAAGCACAATCTGTTTAATTACAATGAACCACCAGTTCTGATAAAAGCTTGCTTTGAATCCGACAGTATTCAGGTGGATGAGGAAACCAATGCACAAAACGACCCACCAGTACTCAGTCCTTGCCAGACATCAAAAACCTTTCTAGCTCCCAATCAGCAAAATGTTTTGACTGAAAATAGCACGGTTACAAACAAAGTTTCTTTATCTTTCAAGACCCAGAAAAGAAAACTTCAGCCTGTTGTTCTCCTTAAGACAACTGAACAGAGGACATGTCATGGGAAGAAATACCATTGTTTTAGGTGCCAAGAGTCCACACAAACTTTAGATGAGCTAATTGAGCACTGTCATTTCATACATTCTTTGCATAAAGTTCAATATTGTAACACTTGTGAATGTTATTTCTGTGGTGACACATTGGCAGGACATTTTTGTGGAGAATTGAAACTAAAAGACAACTTCAGTCCTTCACCGGTATTCTCCAAAATGCTGAAAGAAGAGAAAGCAAAGTTTTTATGTAGATACTGTAGGAAATCCTTTGTTCGAAAAGTGTTTTATGAGGAACATGAGCTGAGGCACAGAGTTGTCACAAATCATAGATGTGATCATTGTGGATTATACTTTCCTAATGCTCAAAAACGTCAGGGCCACAAAATGAAAGCAAACTGCCTACCTTTGATCGTGGAACCTTCTCTAAAGACAGCAGAGCACTCAAAATCAGCTCTCAAAAAGCCAGAAACTGCAGACTTGGCATTTAACACAGATTACTCTAGTCTAGAACTTCGTGATTGTTATGTGAAACTTGTAGATGTATGCAGAAAGAAACGGTCACCAGAACAAATGGATTGTCAGTTTTGTGGGAAGAATTTTAAACTCAGAAAACAGCTGAAATCACACCTTATATCTCACTCAGATGAAAAGCCCTTCAAGTGTGAGAACTGTGGAAAAGATTTCAAATATTCCTGGAATCTCAATAAGCATAAAAGAAAGTCATGTCTTCAATGCATTGTTCCACCAAAAATATCTTCAGTTCCTGGTAGCAAAGTTCCAGGGAAGTTCAGATGCCCTATCTGTTTTCATTTGTTTAAGTACTCCCACAATCGGACACGGCATTTGCGTGAACAGTGTCTTAAAGAATACATGAGAAAAGGCAAAGGAAGAATTGGTATGAAGTTTCAATGTCCTATGTGTAAGAAAAACTTTACCATGGCCAGTAACCGCAATAGACACATAAAAAACGCTTGTATTAAGTTTAAAATGTATACAGCCAAAGGGCATGTGGAAGGAAGAAAAGAGCTTGAGGAAGAGATCACAACCAACAGCAAGGACAAAGACTCACCACCGAATGGTTTCTACAGCCATCTAGGAAAGCATAAATTGCTTACAAATACCAAACTGGCAATTAAATATGAACATAATGGTGTTGATTTTAAATGTTCAAGCAACAAATTTGCTGACAAGAATGAAAGTGCTTCGGTCACTTGTCGCTTCTGTGGAAGAGTCTTCATTTCATTTCACTTATTGAGAAGGCATTTATATCTTCATAAAGGAAACAGACCTTTTCACTGTTTAGACTGTGGTAAGAATTTTGCTAGGTATGCACACTTGATGGCTCACAAAAATGTCCATAAGAGAAAAATACAGTGTGCTGTCTGCCGGGAAGTTTTGACATCTATTGGAGATTTGCTAAAACATAGGCAGTCCCATCCAAAAAGAGGCATGCTTAAGTGCCCTGACTGCCCAATGCAGTTTAAGTTTCCTGTGTTTCTTCTCCGACATGTGGCTGTGCATGAAAGAAGACGCAAACTTCAGGCACTTCCACAGGAAGCACAACAAATTTACAAAGAGAAATTCAAATGTGCTGTCTGTGAACAAGCCTTTGCTGATTCAAAGGCACTTAGCGAACATTGTTTAACACATATTCCAGATGGTTCTGTATCCACATGTCAATTCTGCAAACGTTGTTTTGCAAATCGAGCTGGGCTGATTCGCCACATCCGTCTTCACACAGGTGAAAGGCCATTTCCATGTCTACACTGTGGAAGGCACTTCCACAGAAAGGAAGCTGTTAAAGTGCATCAGGAGAAATGTAAAGGTATGCAGCAATTGCCTGTGTTACAGAAGTCAAATGTTAAACAAGAGCAGGCCGAAGACACTGCACCAGACAAGGCCATTAAACCCTATCATTGCTCATTCTGTCCACATTCATTTTGTTTTCCTAATAATTTGATACTTCATGAAAGAGCACACTTAGCAAAAACAGTTGTCCCTTGTCCAAAGTGTGGGAAGTTTTACAGGAAAAGAAAATGTAAAGATCATGAAAGAATCTGCAATGGCAAAGAGCTTCCTGCTTGCCGAAAATGTGGGAGAACTTTCAGCAGACAAAACTACAGAAATGGTCATGAAAAATACTGCCAGGGCACAGTATCAAAAATAACTGGAGCACATAGCAGACTGATGGCGCAATGTCCAAAATGCTTTAGATCTTTTAGATCAAGAAGTTACCTCCTGAGACATCTTTCTTTTCATTCACAGGAAAAACCATATGCATGCATGCATTGTGGACAAACATATGACAGTCAGCATCATTGCTTACAGCATGAGGCTTTTTGTGTTGGTGTGTCCAAAGAATGTAAATTGGAAAATGTAAATGTGACAGGTGTGTTCAGTAAAGATAAACTGGAGAATTTAAGTGCAACAATTGTGTCCAAGGAATGTACATTGGAAAATTTAAGTGCAACAGAAGAAAATATGTTTGCTGAAGTAAATGAGGAGGAGGCTGAGGTGGTCCCAGGAGAAAATAATGGCAAATTAAAGTGCAAATTTTGCACAAAATCATTTTCAAGGCCAAGAATTCTTCGATGCCACATTCTCACTCATACAGAGGTCAAGCCATATCGTTGCAAGACCTGTGAAGGCTGTTTCTCACGATATGATCATTTGAAAATACACCAAAATCGCTGCAGGGGAAAACAACCACTTGAGGTAGACAGCACAAATACAGACTGCCAGCAGAGTCTTCAGCAAGAAAATGAGTTGCAGTGCAAAATTTGCTCAAAACAGTTTTCCACCCCAAGCGACTTGAAGCGTCATATATCCATGCTGCATATTTCCAATAAACCTTTTCCCTGCAAACGATGTGGTAACACTTACAGTTCTAAAAAGACTTTGCGACAACATAATCTCAAGATCAGATGCAAGAAGGTTGTAAAGAAAAGTGTGCAGTCAGTCAAAAACAATGTTCAAAACCAACCATGTAGAGAAACCTCTAAACTTCTTCAGCGGATACAGGTGCACTACATGAATAAATTTAAGCATCAATGTGAGTATTGCCCTCGTCGCTTTAAACTTGCTGGACAACTAAAGGTGCATGCACGTCTTCATACAGGGGAAAAGCCTTATGGCTGTGCCAGTTGTGGGGAGCGTTTCATCAGAACAGACTACTTGAAACGGCACTTAGTCAAATGCAGTGGGAAGGCAGAACACCAAGAACAAGTTCTTTGTGACAAGTGTGGTGACCTGTTTACCCAGGATGTGTTGACTATACATCAAAAGACCTGTGTTGTCAGCTCAAAATCACCTGGGACTTCTAAGGAGGTTAACAATGACAGCGCACCCAAGGTAAAAGTTTTCTCCTGTGCTAACTGTAGTGACCGTTTTTTGTTGTTCCCACAGCTCCAGCAACATTTTTTAGCAAAACATAGATCTAATCAAGAGACAAATAACAATAAACAGCAATTGGTTGCATTTAAGCAAGAACCAATGGATGAAGGATCTGAAGAGAGCCAACCAAGTAGCAGTCAGCTACCTGCAAATGAGCAACAAAAGATTTCAAATAAAGACCTCAATAAACCTCTTAAATGTTCACATTGCCACATGCGTTTTTTTAATACCGCTGGGCTGGGTATGCATATGCGTATTCATACTGGGGTCTACCCACTTTCTTGCAAAAAATGCAATGTTGGTTTTTGGACCAAAAAGACAATGGAAAAACATAGGAAAAAATGTTCTGGTCACACAATAGTCACAAATAAGGAATCTGTAATGGAAAATGGAGGAGAACTGGAATTCACTCTAAATGACACAGTGCTTGTATTTAATAAGGATTCTGATACCACAGGATTTAGAGTAGTGCAGACCAAGTTCTCATGTAAAGATCAAGAAAATGGTTCAGATAAAGGAGATGTGTCTGTTCACAAATATCAGTGTTCTGAGTGTGATCAAAGCTTTACAGATGGACTTAGACTCATAAGTCATTTGGAGGGACATGGTCGTGAGGATCAGGAGCGTAGATCAGGGGATGTACATCAATGCCATATGTGCAGTAAAGTTTTTAGCCAAATTGGTTTATTGCAGAGACATGTGAATACCCAACATCAGTATAAAAGAAAGAATAGCTGTCCAACATGTTTGAGGAATTTTCGCTGTCCCTCTGATTTGGACCTCCATAGGCCCTATCATGACCCCAATCGTCCTTTTGTCTGTAATTCATGTTCCTTGCGGTTTTGGACTTCTAAGGCCTTAAGCATTCACCAAAGCCTTGTTCATTCAAACAAAGAACAGCCAAACTCAAAACAATCCACTGAGCTACCTAATTTATACAAGTGTCATCCATGTGATAAAATCTATACAGTAAAGAAGTCATACCTAAAACACTGCAGAACGAAACATAAACAGGATTCAGTCAAAGTGTTTACTGATAATGAACCAAAGACATCCTCAAGTCAAGAGTCAGATAAGAAAGAATCTAACAGAGAATTTGAAGATGATGATGACAGTGACAACGATTCTGATTCAGCACCATACTTTCCATGCCATGTTTGCGGTAAAACTTTCCTAACTTCAGAAAATCTTGAGGACCATCAAAGATGCCATCTTGGTGAAAAACCTTTTGAGTGTGAGGAGTGTGGGAAATGCTTTATTCAGCTAGTAAACCTGCAACAGCATCAGCGAAGCCATAAATCAGAATTTCAGTGTCATATGTGTGGCAAGGGTTTTGTCTCCCTCTTTGCCCTGCGTAAGCATAAGCAAACACATGTCAGAAAACCACCTCACCGCTGTACAAAATGTCACCTCAGCTTCACACGCTCAGCAGAACTAGCTGAACACATGGTTACACACCGTGATGAAAATTTTCCCTGTGATCTTTGTGATGCAACCTTTTCCTGCAAAACAAGCCGAGTGGAGCATCGCAAGACACACACAGACCAAGAGGAGGAGCTTCCTCCTCTAATTCCACCCAATGAGCCTCAAGATATGCAAATGACTTCAGCTGTATCCAGTAGAAGCCTTTCATCAAGTAGTGTTGAGCAGTACAAGTATCGTTGTGGAATTTGTCAAGTAAAATTTCCAGATCCAGAACAGCTCTCTGAACATGGATGCAATCCAGCAAAAGAGCGGCCTTACTCGTGTCCAGAATGTAACAAGCATTTTTTACATGGTTCTCATTTGAAAAAGCATCAGCTCAGCCATCAGTTGTCAGGACGAAATTCTTATCAGTGTAATAGTTGCAGCATGAGTTTCAGCCACCACCATCATTATCTTACTCATTTACGAAGCCATGAGAATAAAGAGGCACCTGAAGACACAAATGTTTCTGCCAATGAAAAGATAATTTGTGCTGAAATTGCAAAGCGTGACAAAATTTACCAGTGCCCAATATGTCCTGAGAGTTTTTACCAGGCTCTGGAATTAGCAAATCACCTCTCTGTTCATTCCCATATGTGCAGTGTTTGTAATATGACTTTCCCAACAAAGAAAAGTCTTGAAGAGCATGAAAAATGCCATTTGACTGCTGCTACACAGTATGAATGCACTGAATGTGGTGACAGTTTTCTTGGTAGTGATGCCTTCCGCAAACACCACTGTAGTAATCGTAAATGTTTAGACAAGCTTACTTCAAAACGATTTGTTTCTTCCTCACTCAAAAAGCAGCGGTCTGAGAGACTTTTTGAAGCTGGTGATGATGAAGAGGAGGAGGTGGATGTTGGAGAAGACTTCATTATTTGCCCCATCTGTCAAAAACGGTTCTCATCCAACAGTAGTTTAATGGAACACCACAAAAATCAACATGAAGAGCGTCCGTTTAAATGCCTGGTTTGTGGAAAATGCTTTACAAAGAAACGGTACCTCACACAGCACCAGCAAATACACAGTGAACGGCCTTACCAGTGTAATGTGTGCCCAGAATCTTTTAAAACAGAAACTGCTCTTGTATCTCACTTTAAAGTACATGACACAAAAAGGCAACACCACTGCTCAATATGCAACAAATCCTACCTTACAGCGAATGATCTTTCAAAACATCAAAGGAAACATGGTGAACATCAAAGTTTAAATAAGGAGAGTAGAGATTACCAGTGTGATATGTGCTGTGAGTCCTTTAGCATGCTTTTTCAGCTAAAAAAGCACCAGGAAACCCATGTAGGGCAGGTCGTCTATGAATGCACAGAGTGTGACAAAGCCTTTGCTTTTCCAAGTCTTTTGGAGGAGCATCAGATGACTCATGTTGTTTCTACAGAATCTCTCCAGCCCCAACCACCAACACATTTTCCCTATCAAAGCCCAGTTAATGAATAAAGGGCATGTTATTGATGGATAATTTTCCTGCAGTGCAGGTTATTCAAAATCATTCAATTTTATGAACGTTATTTGTTAGCCGATAAATGTGTATATGTTCTGTTGTTCCTTTTACAAGCTTTTATCCACTGACGTTGGTTTTTTTGTCCTAGTTGAAAAGTAGGTCTGTTATTGTTTATACAATGTCTTTTGTTCTACAGTTCTATGAACTGCTCACAATGCTTTTCAGTTTGTTTTTTCTAAGTTGTGTATATTGAATATATGCTATCTATATGAGTTATGTACTTCAGGAGATCCAAAATGCTCAACAGTAAGGATGTATAGCCTAAACTTCTGCATTTTGTCAGTGTTAACTATACCTGAATGTGTTTTAAGCATCCTTACATAACTCAACTGTAGAGGAAATTGATTATATTAATATTTCAGATTTATTTTTATTAGTCATGTCATCTTATAAACATTTGAGGTTAAATGGTTCATTGATTAAACAATGTATATCTTTTTGAGTTCAAGAATTCAGATGTACCTTTCTCATTGAGAGTCTGGCTTTTGAATAACATAATATTGTAGCCTTTCCCTGTAAGTTTAAAAGAACAGTAGTGCTTACATACAGCTATGAAAACCTAATGTTTAGTTGTACTTTTGTATATGGCAATGTTATTAGAATTTCTTCAAGCAAATAAATTCTTTTGTTCTACTCTGCTGTTACTGTCAGCTTAATTTTTTTTACAGGTAGCATGTCATAATGAACCATATTTTGCATCCACTTAAGGTGGGATTTATTAGGAAAGTATATCTCATTATAAAATCAAAACTCACTAAATTGGTGTCAGTTTTATTACAGGAATGTAATGAATTCGCAGCTACAGGAAAGTCTTTGCACTTGTCTTGCTTATATTCTTTTTACTTTAAATTCTCAAACACATTATGCATTATCTGTGTTTTTTCAGTTTAATAATTAGTAGCGTAATGATTCCTGAAGATCAAGAGCATGAGAATCTGTTAGAAAGTTAATTCCTGAGATGCTAAGAATATAAAAAGTATTCTTATGTTTCTCATTTTCTCCTTTTTAAATTCTGGTAAAAGAGGGCTTGGAGTCATATCAAAGGTCATTTGACTTAAAACATATTATTGGTTATTTCAAAGACTGTCCTTTCATTTCCAACAGTGCTTATTTTTTCTGAAAGGAAGTAGTATGTTGTCATAGCTACCACGAACCATACAGGGTTAATCACATTGAGTTGTTTCTAAATCACAACCTTCAGAGGAATTAGGAACTGTTTAAAAATGTCCTGTAGTTAGATGTTGAGATGTCTGGTTTGTCTTTATACTTTGTAGGTTGCCCCAGCTTTCAGTATGCTTTGATAATCTGATGTAGGTTATTGAATTTACATTGTTAGAGGAGAACAACACAGGTCCCTCGCACCAGTTGGTGGCGTTATTTGCATTTGTATAGCTGTAGGAGAGTGGCGAAAACAGTGGACGATTAAGCATACTGCCCTCTATAGTGCACTTTGAAAATGACATCTACACAGAACCTTGGCTGCAAGACGGTGTTTTGTCAGATTTGAAATAAACAACTTGGAATAATTGTATACTCGTTTGCAGATCGTACTGATCCAAGGTGAGTGTTGATTTATTGATAAACTTAGGGTTCTTTTATGTTCGTGCAAGCAATCGTGAGCAGGGTTTACATATAAAGGTTAAGCACTTCCATGAATCTTTGATCTCGAGAGACATGTGCCACCTTCAGTGCGGAGATGTGTTTATCAAGCTTTCTCAAGATGCTTTATTCATTTTTTATGTTGGAGGCTGATTTTACAGTTTAAAATGTGTGGTCTAATGAGCATGCTAAATCGACAGCGGTCAATGCTATGTTTGTCGTTAGCACAATTCCGGGTCCTTTGAACGGTTGGGACATTTGAATGCATTACACGCCTGGTTCACTCGACTTATGTCGTGTGCATATAGTCAGTATGTTGATTTTGAGTTGTTGTGATGGCGTTAACTTAGGGACATATTCAAGAAACTGTGCCTACAAAGGAAAGCTTTCAGGCCTCCCTGTCGAAGCATGCTGTGGCCAGACTATTCTTTTCTGTCATCTTTTGTGACACATGTAAAATGTATGCTATTTTATGTATTAAATACTTTATTTGAAAGTTTAACGCAACAATATTAACGCGATGATTTCACTAGTTTCTTTGCAAAATGAATCATTTAAATATGCGGGAGTTAAAGTTGCGTTGATTGTTGTGACTAGAGTTTGTATTTAAATTTTCTCCAGGGTATTAATTTGTAAAAAATAAAATGTGTGTAGAATATACGTGTGCACAGATATATTTTTATTTATTTATTTTATTTGCTATTATTCGAAACTACCACTAGTAACTACAATTACCCAAACTCCTGCCTTTTACTGTAGTAAAATTGTTTATCAGGGAGCCTTTACGATTCAGATGATTCAGAGTTGTAATTTTTCAGTGACTTCCAGTGATTTATATTTGTGCTAGTGTGCTGTATTTGGAAAGGCCAGTGACTTTACAGCAGTAAATGTTACCAACTTACCTGCTCAAGTAATTATTTTTATGTGTATGTTCAATTTGGAGAAAATGC
>JAZGTK010006389.1:0-20875 GCA_036877625.1 Ambastaia sidthimunki
AAAAAAACATTTTAAATCTGATGCTAGTCTGTCAAAACATACCCTTAATAGGATTAAGTTTTAACTAGTTGTTAGCTGTTAGTTTCATCTGAATTAGGTTAAATTAAATCTGAACTGAACTGCAACATAAAACACATTAATGATAATGAAACACTGGATAATTGGACCAAAGGGCACGTTTGCTTTCTCAGTTCTCATTAGTTCTTTCATCAGCTAATATATGAAGCAAATAAATGACTAATTAAAGAGTTTCATTGTTGTGCCCCAGGCAGCGAGTGTGATGAGGAGGAGGTGGAGTATGAAGACTCTGACAGTGATGAATCCTGGACCACAGAAAGTGCCATCAGCTCTGAATCCATCCTCAGCTCCATGTGCATGAATGGAGGTGATGAGAAACCCTTCGCATGTCCTGTTCCAGGATGCAAGAAGAGATACAAGGTACCACACGCACAAACACGTTTGTAGTTATGTGTTCCTGTAGCTCAACTTGCTAGAGCATTGTGTTAGCATCATGTTAGCACAATAAGAACGTTGTAATGTTCTTATATGTGTAATAATAACCGCTATAGACTGTTCCTGACGACATGTAGCAATGCAGCTTCACCGCAGGCGTGGTGCAAAAATGGTGGTTGTGGAACTTCTGCACAAAGTGACAAGGTTACAGCCAATCAAAACAGATTTGATATACAGCTGGTGGCTGGAGCCAATAAGATAGTGTGGGTGGGGCATAATTAAACTATAAGGCTTCTCACAGTAAAGCCTGCATGGAAGTTCAAAGTAACTTTGCATGCTTAAAATTCAGCGTCTGAAACCAAAAATCATGTCTTGAGTTTCTCTGAAATAACTCGATTGTCCATGGTCAAATCTTCCTCATTTGTAGAACTCTGGTTCTGGTCTCAGTTCTTCTCTTTCTTCTGCCTTCTGTCTTCTTCAGAATGTGAACGGTATAAAGTACCACGCCAAAAACGGGCACAGGACGCAGATCCGCGTGAGGAAGCCCTTCAAGTGTCGCTGTGGGAAAAGTTATAAAACTTCTCAAGGCCTTAGACATCACACCATCAACTTCCACCCACCCCTGTGATACACACACACACACACTGTTGGTTTTACGTTTGCCCAAAACCTTTTCTTTTCGTCATCATGTGTAAACCGGGATCAAACGTTTCACATTCCTCTTTCTTTATGTGTGTGATTATATATGCATGTAGATAGACTTTTGTACATTTGCACATTCCATGTATTATTTCTTAAGATACTCTTTATTTTTATTTCGTGTTTATTTTTATTTAAGCGACTGATAAATCAATGTACTCTGAAAATTTGGTCGTGACATTAGTCGATCAGTGAAGAAGAGCGAAGAAATTCTAGATATTTCTTTCTAGATATTTCTTATGTTTAAAGTGAAACAAGACATGCTGAAACGTGTACATATGAAATTATATAAATTTACATTTATATATACATATATATTAGTAGCTAAGTTGTACTATCCAAACATTTTATTTTACATTATATATATTTTTCTGAGCATTTCTATTGTTTTTATACAAGAACTGTATCTCATCTTTATAGGTCTTTGTTTTTAAGTGACATTTCATATTTTGATTTGCTTCGTAGAGAAGCGTTTTTTTATTGGCCAATTGGACATACATTGATCTCAGGTCACCACACAGCTGCCAACCTTCAAACCAACAATGTAGTAAACAGGAAAACATTGTAATTCCACTCGCCTCGTTCCAACATTCCACGGAGCAAATCGGAACGGCTGATGTTTGGCAGCCTAAAGTTATTTCTCGCATTTGGTTCGCATGCGGCTTTCATGCATGCAGCACACTTGGTGCAAAATGAAATCCTCTGCATGTGGCCTTTTCCCAGAAATTGCATTCAATATTAGATAGAAACAGATGCGTTTGAGCTCGGAGCAATACATAGTGTATAAACAGGGCAGAGCTATTCAGCCCCGTTACCCCACTGTTACGCCAGCAGTGCAGAAGTGCCAAGATGTTCTTTCCCGCTGTTATTTGAAAAAGTAATGTGTGATCTGCCAAATCTGGTCATGTATGGCTGTCCGTTTGGTGCCTGTTTGCGGAAAAACGTTAAATTTACGTTTATATTCCCGGCCTTGCAGTATTGTTTTAGTCTGTCAGTTTTAGCTTGTAAGATTCTGTATTAATTGTTCATTTACACATTTGAGACAGTTGTCTCGATTTCAATGTCTGTGGTTGTGTATTTGTTGCTCTCTGCTTGCCTTGTAACGTAGGCTACGGCTTGCTAGCGTGACGCGAATGCTTAGCTGCTCTGCTGTCTCTTGGCTTCTAGTCTTACTGTTACAATCTTTGTTGTCAAAAGTATTATAGCGTTACTTTATATTGTTACTGCTAGTGTTACAGTTTAATAGTGCCAGATTTAAAGCTATGCCTGAATATATTTTCTCAACTTTAATTCTTGAACAGTTTTGCATCGGTCCTGTTTGTCAGCCAAATAAGTATAACACGGTTTACAAAAGTAAAATGTCTTTGGCTGTTGGTCAGCCTGTTTAACCAACTGCTAAGAGCTTAAAGGGATATGTCTCCCAAAAAAAGGAATTCTTCCATCATTTACTCAACCTAATGTCATTCCAAACCTGCTTTTGAGGAACATCAAAGAAGATATTTTGAAGTATATTGGTAACCAAACAACAATAGCACCCCTTGACTTCCATTGTATGGGCACAAAACCACCGATACATTTTTCAAAATATCTTCCTTTGTATTCACTAAAGAATAAAGTCACACAGGTTTGAAATGAGTAAATGGTGGAGGTATTTTCTTCATTTTTGAGTGAATTATCCTTTTATACTTTAAAGTCTTATGGGGTCGAGAAGGACCAAGCAAGCTTTCCTATCCACTGATCTAGTTTTTCTTGGTTCATTATAACATTGTTGGTCAAACGAAACAACGTGGACCAAAAATGGCACTGCCAAATTTCCAGGCACGATGCTTGGAATGAACAATGGTGTCGTCCCTTATTCAAAAGTGCCATGGCATGTTAATGGTATTATGTTATGGTTATTTGAAATATACCATGGTAATTATTTGGTATTCCAAGATTTTCTTATAAAAATTCCATTATATTATTTGTACAGTACATGTATTACCATGGTAACATGCTGAAAAATACCATGGCTAAGACAGGATGTTGTAGAAATGAACATTCTTGTTTGTATTCATTCATGGTTGTATCACCAGGATCTGCAGTTAAACACTTAATAGCCAGATCAGTCGTGTGTACTGACATAATGGAAAGTTGACTTGAAGTTGAATGGGTGGTTACTTTAATTTAGATGCCAAAAACTCCAGCTACTCGGAGCCGAAGTGTTTAGATGCCTTTTCGTGACTCATCTTGTTATTTTCCATGTCACCCGGTGTCATGTTTGTATATGTATTTTTAAATGCTGTCTCTGTTGCCAGATTTGTACCTGTTTTTGGCTACAGTGTCATGTGGTCTCGGCCTTGACAAGCGGACAGAACCTGTTAAACATGATTCTAATGGATAGGATCCATGTAAATTCTCACACCTACAATCCAGTTAAACGTGACTAAGATGCATTTATTTTGGAGGAGTTTGATATACTATATAGTGAATGTATCGTATTGCAAGTCTTTTGTAAAGTGCTTTTGAAATTATATTTTCGTACTGTATGTTTTTGTGGAAACTGTTTTGTGAAACAGAGGCAATTTGTATGTAAGACGATGTACAATGTGTGTGTGTTTGCGCGAGCGAATGAGAGACTCTTTTAAGACGTCTTTATCCTCAAGCGGCAATGTAAACTTTAGGACAATGGTACAAAAATAATAAAAAAACACAACATATGGTGCGTGTTTTCTGTTGTTTATCACCTAAACAATGTTTGACTGCGTGTTTTTGTGATGTGTACTTCATTGCCAATACAAACACAAACTATTTTAAGAACTGGGGCTGAAGCGTTCTTTATTAATAAACATACACATGACGCACAAACACAGAGCAACCGTATGTTCCTGTCACATTTACAGTAAAAAGCATCAGCTGTGATGGATAAATGGATTTCAGGCAGCGACTGTAAATGTGATCAAGCCTGTACACTATGTCATTAGTAAAACATGTGATGAATATAACGCTGAAACCAGTAAACTGCTTTTAAATGTTTAAATTGTTCATGTCTGAACCAACGATACACTAAAAGGTGGCAGAATTTATAGCCTGCAAGAGCTTAAAGGAACAGTACCCCAAAAATGAAACTTCTGTTATTTACTCATCTTCTTGTCATTTGAAACAGACGTCTTTCTTCTGTGAAACACAAAAGGCCAAATTCTTCTATACAATGTAAGTGGATGGGGACCAAGAATAGCTGTGGTCCCCTTTCACTGTTATTGTATGGAAAAAAACATACATTCATTGTAGGATTATAAGATCCTCAAGAACTACTTTTGAATTCCATGCAAGAAAGAACACAATAGGGCATTCAATGAATGTGAGGACGAATAAAAGTTTTCATTTTTGGTGTACTGTCCCTTTAACTTAGTGTATTAGTGGACCAATTTATAAACGCTTTAATGCTTTGAGGTAAAACTTTTGCAGTAATTTTAGACCTGTTTCAGGATTATTAATGATGGCGCTCTCATTGGTCACATAACCGGTCCTGTTAAAGTATAGTCTTTTAACTTTAAATAAACATTATTCAACAATTGTCATGACAACCTAAAACCAGCTCTTGTATTAAAGCACGATCAGTTTAATAATAGTACACCAAACGTCAAACTAAAAGTACTTAAATTCTGCTTTTTTTTTACATATCTATTACACCTGAAGACAATATTATAGAACTTCTCTCGTTTAAGCTTAAATATCTGAATAATGCTTGTCTATGTGCAAATCAAACATTCTGATTGGTGAATCCTCCTCGCGGCTGTTACGACAAAGTGACATCATTAGCGTGTGTCCGAATAAACACTGAAGCCCCTCCATCACCTGAGGCGTTTTATATTTAAAGCTGCAATCCGTAACTTTTTAGGTTAAAAATAAACAAAAATCAGTTATTGAGCAAGTAAATGACAAATCTCATCTTCTTATGTTACCCAGATTCACGACGGTAAGTTTATAATAATTTATAATTGAAACTGTCGGGTCCAGCTTCCCAGGAAACGTCGGTCTGACTTCAGCATACGTACAGAAAGGTACGTAAAGTGACCTGCAGTTTCATGTTTCAAACAGAGATGGCGATAGAGAGTCAATAGTCACTGACTGCAGCTTTAACTAAACGCAGAAAGACTCTAATCGAAGTTGTCGAAGTTGAGAACGTTGCCGTCGAAGTGCGTGTGCACGTGCTTCTCGTAGAGTTGCTGCTGGCAGTCGAGAGGAAACTGCTCACCGCAGACGGGACACACTCTCCAGTGAGACTCGACGTGTCTCTCGAAACTGCTCTGCTCAAAGTGTGGGGGGAAGATGACCTCACACAGAGGACAGCGCTTATGAACGTCATCTCTGTGGGAAAAACAACAGGTAGTTAAGATCTAGCTCTGTGTATACTGCAAAGTATGTACTGTCTAGTGCTTGGTAACTGATCTTGGTAACTGCATTGCATTGTGGGATACATTATTGAACATTCTTAACAATATATTATGTGAACTGCACATTTTTAGCAAATGTAGTAGGTCATCAGTGTACTTCAGTTGCATACTGTGTAAAGTATGCATACTGCCAATACAGTACAACTAATAAATGCTGTCTGTGTTTTATGCTTTTACCCGGTGTCAAAGCAGAAGCTAGTGTGACTCTCATTGGATTCCAGGCTCTGATGATCACAGACCACAGGGGCCTCACCATCACCTCCCTAACAAAGAGATAAAAAGCAACACCGAACTGGCACATCACTTCTTCTTGACAATGCGACGTTCCTCAGTTTAGCTGTCACCTCTTTATTGAGACATACCAGCTCAGATCTCACGCAGACACTCACACCTACTGAAAGCCACGCCTGTCTGCACACAGCCGGCTTCCTGCAAAGGTTAATGGGCTTTTAACGCAGCAAACGCGGAAAGAGGAGAACGGGGTCACCGCAGATCCGAACCCTCAAATATCACAGGCGGGCACCCCCAGCCAATTAGCATAGCCCTCGTCAACATCTCTCACTAACGAGCCTCTACCTCGTCACTCTAATCCGCTAACGAGCTCCGAGAAGAAAAGCCTTAATTGCCGTTTCATGCAAATGAACCACCTCTGGATTCACCTGTGATCCGAGGTGTGAGGTGTGAGGAACGCCGAGGGCAGTGAGGAAAAAAGAGAGAAAGGGAGAGCCAGTTTGAATCAAAGGGTGAGCAGTCAAGAGGAAGGGCTGAAACGCTGAAGGAAAAAAATGAAGTGATGGTTGCTGTGGAGTGATTGGAAAAAGTGGAAAAAGCAAAACGTGAAACGCTTTGTAATGCTGCGCTTTTTAAACCCGGTAAGTCGGAATTTTTAAACTTCCTGCTTATCCAAGTGCAAAACAGGATTGTTTAAAACAAGATTATTTTATTTATTGATAATCAGAGCATTGACAGTTTGTGACCTTAATCGATGATGTCATCTAACGAGCTTAAAGCAATGGAATTCTTTGATGATCCCAAAACAAATCTAATAGGAATATAAAGGTAAAATCCAAATCTATAATACTAAATGTTATTCGTTGTAGAAGTCTGAGGTTACAGTAAATGGAAACATGTACTGCATATATATGAAGCTTTTACAGAAGCATGCACAAGAGCTGCGATGGTGCTTAGGTTATCCGTGCATGCATCCTTACATTAGGTCTCTCCTCAACAGGATTCTCCAGGCCATCAGGGGGACTGAGACTCCGGGATGGCTGACTGCAGACCACAGGACCACCCCACGGAGGCGGGGCCAAAGGAGGGGGCCGGCAGGTTTGTTCTGGGGATAACGCCCCATCTGCTCCATCTGAGGAACAAGAAACAGGAAGTAAACATCATTATACTCGAGCACAATCCACTTTTGAGAAGATGGCCCGCTTCCCTACCTCTGGTCTCCTGCTCTGAATAGGGGTTTCCAAACTGCAGTTCAGCAGGCTGCTGGGGTACGAGGGGAAGTGGAGGTGGGTCTTGTGGGTAGGGCAGCGGGTAACGCAAAACCACCGGCTCTCTGACGTCTGACCTTCGACCCCCTGCTGCTGCTTCTCTGTGTTTACACTGCCGCAACTCCTAGAAGAGAAACGAGCGGTTACCGTGGTTACCTCAATGTAATGCCAACAGTGGCATTTTTGGTCACCGGTTACGAAAGACTTTCTGAACTCTGATTTCCTATTTAAACAAGTTTCTCATATGACAACATAAGCTAGTTCTTTTGCGAACAGCTGTCACACCCAAGTGGAAACTTGCCACTGTCAATAAAACTAGCCAATACAAATTTGTAACTATTAGGCACAATATTATACAGTTATTGAAATGCAATACAATACTGTCTTAGAATCAATGTTGAAAAAGGACACATGCTGTTCCAACACAGCAAGAGCCTTTAAATAAAACAGTTTTTGGCTAAAGATCTCCAACCACAAGAACTTAATTCTTCTGGAGATAAATATAAAACAGATAAAATATTACCAGTCTTTAAATAGCAATGACACAGTATATAACTTTGTCCTTTTATATTCTATCTCTAAGTATTTCTTTCTCTCTCCTTTGACCCTGTATCTGTGAGCCATGATTAGAGGCATTATTTCCACATTTAACATTTAACACAAGTGCTGATGGGTAATCACAGAGGCGACTGTGGCATTTAGCCGTGACTCTTGGGGCTCAAGCACTCACACTCAGTCTCCGGTGTCTTCACCGCTAAAAATCCAATCAATGTATTTAATAAAGATCATCATTAATATTCAAGCTAAAAAACATTTGTTTTAGAGTATTTAAGTTGATTCTGGTTTGGGGTCTTTATAGCAGATTATAAGTGTATCTTTGGGAGTAGAAATTAAACAGCTGATGAGAACATCTTGCTGTATGGCCTGGGGTTGTTAACCACAAAAACAGCTTTATCATTCATCTTACCTCTTCCAGTCTCTCCTTCTCCTTGGTCACCACCACAAGACTCTCTCTCAGTGCAGAAACCTCTCTGTCTTTCTCTGTCACTTGAGCCTGTGAAGAAACCATTGTTTATTTTGAGCACATATATTTGGACATATAGACATATACATATCTGGACATATATTTTGTATACGGTACATATTTTTTTGTCTTTTTTTCAGAGTTTGACAGCTACTGGTCAACATGAATTTTGATCATATGGAAAAAAGCAGTCTGGACATCCAGATAAAACTAAACATGCAAGGTTTGAAGAAGGTGAGAACATGCTTGCAGAATATTTGTTTTTCAATCTCTTTTAAGTGTATATCCTGTCCTAAACAATGACTTTCTCAGGCAAACTGCTTCCTTGCATTAAAGGTAGGGTAGGCAGTTTCTGAGAGGCTGGCAACAGAAAGCTGGCATTGAAAGCATAAGATCCCGCCCTCCATTCAGAGACTCCTCCAATAGCACGCGGTGGTATGCAGATACATACTATGACCAGTACATAGGACATCCAATCATTGCATTTGGACCGAATTAAATGATTGGACAAACATTTTATGATCCTGCTCCTTCCACAGAAGGTACATATTTATATAAATGTATTTAGACCACTTTACTTTGTGATTGCTATCAGGATGTAAAGAGACTTTCGACCAGCATAACAAAAACTGTTTCTGGAAAAGACCGCATATCCTGCCTTTGAAGAAGCCCAAATCTGAGCCGTCTCCTCTTGAGGTTTAAGTTTGTATTGCAAAAGACAGTCTTAGAAAAGCACTGAAGCACTGACGTATTTGGATGGTTTTAAGGGCTTGTACCTTCACAACAGTCTGTAACTGAGAACAGTGTGTATAACTAACAGAGACAAACTGATATACAGTCTGACTATAACCTAAATCTCTTATTTCTCTCTCTCTGTAATCATTGTGTAAATGCCTGTTTGGGTTTGAAGTTCTGTCGAAATGGGTCTCTTACTTTGCCTGGCAGTAAACAGCCATAAAGAATCCGGTGAGAACATACACGTGTTTAAACACACTATAAATAAAAGGCTCTTCTTTTGATGGTGTCTCCGGCTTTGTCTAAATACTCAGACAAGTGGAGTCCTTTATGACCTCAGCTCCTCTCCACTCTGTCCTTTTTGACAGGCATGTACACGGACAAGCACAAAGCTGGTGGAAAGTGATACATCCGTGAACCACAGCAAATGACCTGAAATCAACCCTGGGAAGTTCAACCGTGTCTGCAGGTTTCTGCGTTTAACGTACACAAACATGAATGTGTGCATCCTTGGCTGGAAATACACACGCGTTTCTGTGTGTGTGTGTGTTTTACATACTTTAAATCGCTTCTCCTCATTGGCCAGCAGGAGCTTCAGGTTTTCATTGATGGTGCACTGCTCTCTCCATTTCTCCTCCATGCACGGAAGCTCAGCCTCCACTGACACGCTACACTCCTCCTCATCTTCCTCACTCTCCTCTTCTTCATCGTCCTCCTTTCTGAGCTCATCTTCATCCGTCTGTCTTTCTGCATCTGTCTGTACAGGTTTTGTCTCTGTAGGACTTTGATCTTTCAAAACGAGAACAAAAGAAAATTCATAATGCATAAGATTCATTTATTCGTTTATGAAAATAGAAAAAAATAAAGAAACAAACAGCTTTAAACATTTTACATTTAGGATTATTTTTGAAATTTTGTTGTATATACGTTCTGCTTTGTATGTGGACGTTTAAGGGTCAGTTCAACAGTTTAACAGTACGTTATGGGAATACCCGAGGAAGGCGTATCTGGGGTGTGTAACTCCTGTGTGGTCTCTGTAGAGGCATCATTCCTGTTACAGTCCTGAAACACACGTAACATTTAGATGTTATGTAGACATTATTTGTACATATGAGAATGTAAACCTAATGGTTGCATTTATGTGACATAACAAAGCAGAGCTAAATTTCATTGACTCACCCCCTGCAGCGTCTCCTGTTGCTGGGTTAGTTTGGTGACCTGTCTTCTCAGACGTTGACACTCTCTGTATTTCTCTTTGTAGTGCTCTGCAGCCATATTTAGACGCAACCTCAGTTCCTCTACCTCCTTTTGTAGCTCCGCCTCCACATCAGAGGCCACACCCACTGCCCCACCAGCCCTGCCCTAAATTCAAATAAAAAGGCATGAAAACAAGACAGAGTGAACCAAAGAAAGATAGAGAAAAAGACGCCAACACAGTTCACATCATGTCTAAAACAAACCATGTGTTTCTGATATTGTTATTTATAGATATTCCCAAGCAAATCATCACATGGGACGTTTGCGGTTACCGCTTCCTGTGACGTCTGGTTCTTCATTCTATCCAGCTGATCCTGGGCTTGTCTGCACTCCTCCTGGGCTTCGCTTAAATGCGCTCGCAGGTCTTCGGCCTCCTGACGAACGCGGTACAGCTCAGCCATGGTGCGATCTCGCCCGCCGGAGGCGTCGCGTAACTCTGAACCCAGCATGGCAGCCTGCTGTCGCGTGGCCTGAAGCTGCTCCTCAGCCTGACGCAGCTGCTCCTTGAGACCCTGCAGGTGTACATCCAAAACAAACAGAAAACACACCTGCGTTATGAAACACACACACGCTGAACTCAGATTACGTAAGCGCTGCATGTCTCTCACAGCGTCGGTGGAGTGCGCGTCTCTCTCCGTCCGCAGGCGATGCAGTTCCTCCTGGTACTGCGCTATGGTCACCTCCCTGTTGAGCTCCATGGCCTTCAGCATCTGCAGCTCTGCGCTGAGTTTGGTGTTCTCCAGCTCGGCGCTACGCACGTGAGACTGCGGGTGTGCATGCACACACAGCATTGAGCAATGCACGTCATGCATCTAACCGGTGTGTACCGTTACACTCCATGCCCGCATACACAGCACACACTCACTTTATACAGTTCTCTCTCATCCCTCTCATTCTTCAGCTGAGTTTGCAGGCTGTCCCTCTCAGAAGTCACTTTTTGCAGTCGGTCTCTCAAACTGCAAACAAAGACTAACATTTAGCATGTGTGTCATGTAAATGGATTGTATTGCATTGTATGGAGATAAAAAAATAAGGCCTTTAAAAGTAGGGTTAGCAATTTTGGAAAGACTGGCATTAGCAAGCTAGCTTTGAAAGCAGAAGATCCCAAAGATCTTCAAAGCCACGCCTCCTCCAAAACCTGATATGCAAATACAGTTTGACAGACAAGCAGGACATCCTATCATTGCATTAGGAACAACAGTGGGGTCAGATTTCTGGACCCCATTGCATTAAATGAAATAATATTAGATACATGGTAGGTTGTGTGTGTGTGTGTGTGCGCTCACCAGTCCAGTTCAGTCTCTTTAAGGACGGCTCTCTGTGTTATTTCTAACAGGTCCTGCTCCAGCTGTCTCACTCTGTTCTGAGCCTCCTCCTTCTCCTCACGCAAACCATTCTGCAGTTCCTGCTAACAGACAGCAAAGCTATTGATCATCTATTCCAGCCAATCACAGTGCACTAGCAGGTATTTCATCCAATCACAAGCCTAAAACAGCCAATCTGTGGATTGATCTAACATTTCTATAATTAAACAGTAATAATAATTTTACAGATAACATATGTGGAATTAAGTTTATTTGTTTTACTCAGTGGCATAAATAGTTTTAAACATAAATTTAATAGAAAAACACCAAATAGTTAAAAAAAAGAGTATTTAAAAATTTGATATACAAAATATACAAAAACTTGATTTGAAGATCTTTTTGAAAATAACTCTCACAGTTTTGTTTCTTAAATACAAGTTATTCTGGCATAGATATTTAAAAATCTAAATCAGATTTCTTTATTTGCTGTGTAGACAGTCCACAGACCTTTTTAGATACGTTTAGTGTGAATACGCTGTACGCAAGCAACTTTAGTCTTTGTCAGTTTTTAAATGGCCTGCAGGTTAAAGAATTATCTGCAGGAAATGACTTCACCCTCAAAGGTGCTTTTGTGTTACTGTAAGTGACTTAATTCAGAGAAGAAAACAAAAAAAACACAAAACAAAGCCACTGTGGAAGTAAATTCACAAACAGTATGTCAGCAGTTTAATGCAGAGAATAGAAAAGTGCTTTGATTCCACTTTCAATGTGTTAGTTCATATTTAACAGTCGTCATGAGTAAATCACAGTAACATCTGGTTTTGAAAGCACACACACACACACACACACACACACACACACACACAGGCATATAAAACCTGTGGTCGTAAAATTAGCAGCCGCAAAATATACACTTACATTCTCACGATAAAGAGGAAGTATGTTTTCATATGCGTGTTCTGACAGTTTAACAGACATACACACACTTACAGTACAAGAGACGATTCGTGTGGCTGGAGTGTCAGACTGAATTATAAAAGTGTTAATATTTTATTTGTTCTTTCTGACACTCATAATTCATGAGCGCATTTTCGCTGTAGTGTTTAAACACTAGGGGGCGATAAAAGACCAAGAAACCAAATGCATCGACTCCTGCTGTTTTCTGACTGCTTTTATAGCTGTGTGTGTGTGTGTGTGTGTGTGTGTGTGTAGTTAAACACCAACACATATATTTTACTACATTAAAACAGTGCAAAAATACAAACAACAAAAAGTGTACTACAAACTGGTGTGTAATATTAACTCATGTTGATGACACTTTATACTCTAATATTGTGTTTGTTGTAAGGTCATTTGTTCAGAAAAATAGACAGACAGATGACAGACAGACAAAGATCTATTTTAACAACTAGAGCAGATTAAATGACACATGAGGGGTGGGGTGAATATGTCAGGAAATTAACAAACTTAACACAATGCATGTAGAGTAAGAAATAAAAAGCAAGAGGGCGAGAGAGATGGCTGTTGTTTCAGAGACTGGGCAGGTCTTCTCTCTGCTGAGTGCTTTCTGTGGACATGTGCTCCTGTCTGTGTGCAGAGAACTGACGTCAGGTCCGCCCTCCCTGCGGTCCATATGACACAGCCGTGATAACAACCGCCTGCGTGAACTTCTCTCTCAAACTCACAGTTCCTTCAGTCTCAGTGACTCATCCTCATACACTCACAACAGTGTATAAATCACATTGTTGAAGCGGAAGATCATTAATACACACACACACACACACACAAGCATTATCTGATAAGATAAAGTGCTTTGTGGGGGGGTGCAGGTTCACCGTCAGTCAAACAGAAAACCATTTAATATGGAGCCAGTCAGTCTTAAAGCAAAAATGTGCGGACACACACACACACACACACACACACACACACTGGGGAGTGCTTTGATGTGGAGATAACTTGAACTTGTGATCTCTGGTGTGTCACACACTACTTAAATACTTTGTGTGTGTGTGTGTGAGAGCCGTCTGTGCCGCTCCATTGGTCAGTCACTTTTATGGTGATGGTGTGTTTAGTACCTGGTTCTGGATTCTCTGTTTCTCCTGCAGCTGATCTCTCTCCTGTGTGAGGAGGCGTAGAGCTTTTTGGAGTTCCTTACACTCGTGTTGGACCTCCTCTACACGCTGCTGTTCTCACACACACACATACAAACAAATAATAAGACACAACTGACTGTGTGTGTGTGTGTGTGCTTGTGTCAGTTTGTATACCTCTAGTAGTCCAGTCTTTGTTGTTACAACCAGTATGTCCGAGTTCCCATCATCCTCCACTGTCAGTAGCTCCTCCCCCGTGGGAGTGGCCGGGCGGAACTGGAATGGTGTGCTCGCCCCTCTGATTTCCCCCGTGTGTGTGACGTAGCAGAACTGATAAAACTCACCATCACTGCGAGGAACATAATAACCTAGAAAACAGCCAGTATTCAATAAGCCATTAGCATTTATTATTGTTCAGTAAAGTCTCATTAGTTAATGCATCAGTGAACTAACAATGAGAAACATATAACATTTAATTTAAGTATTTGGTAGATGCTACAGTGCATTACAGTATTTGTGTTCCATGGGAATCGAACCCTCAACTTTTTGCACATATAAATGCAATTAGTTGTTTGTGAATGTCAGTCAAACGATGTATACAATTAAGTCCCGGCCTACATTATTTTGTACTGAATAATCTAGTTCACTCTTAAACATGTCACATTAAGAAATTAATTCAAATTTTTGAACCATGAATGCAGTAATTAAATATGGAAGTATTCTGTTGGGTTTTATTGTGTGTGTGTGTATATACCCTGAAAAATGATGGTTCGGTGAACAGTGGACCCCTCAGTGTAGTTTTCAGGCATGGGAGACCAGAGAAATGTGTAGTAATCTCTCGCACTGCTCCAGCCCACCTAATAAACACACTCACACACACACACACACAAAACACACAGACACACACACAAAACACACACACACAAAACATGAAGTAAGTCAGAACTAAAACTATATGAATTAATTTAACTTATACACACACAGTTTATGTTGCTTTGGGTTAGGAACAGAGAGCCAAAACAAAGATGTAGAGAGACATACAGGGAAAAAATACAGACTATGATAATAAATAGGCATTTGTAAAGCAAACTATTGGTACATTAAAGAGTCAGTCTCACAGAAAGGAATTATAATCGAATACTTTAGGTCTGTTTTAGAATGTGTGTGAGGATATGAGTCAGAACTACACACAATACAATCAGGGAGGCATGGAAACACTTAACTCTCCTTCTAGACAACTTAGCCGGCAGTGAGAGGGCACAAAGTGTGTGTGTGTGTGTGTGTGTGTGTTGGGGGTTCGGAAAAGAAGGCGTCATGGAAAACAGAACCGGGAAAAAGGTGAAAATTTTACACTTGCTTCAAAGGCAGCTGAAATTGTGTGGTTACTCTAAAACGTGTGTGTGTGAGTGTGTGTGTGAGTGTGACATTAATTTCATCATTCTGTCTTTGAAGCCAATATAAAATTTTCACCTCCATAACCGCCCATATTTTTGTGCATGTACAAATGAGTGATTATATGGTTTTATGTATTTTTCAATGAAATATGATGGTAACAAAGAACAGAAAATTTCCCAGCTCTAACCCACCATCGTAAACATGTCAAATGCAGTTACATTTCAGTTATATACAAGACACACGTACAAACACATGCAGATCTTTACTGACAGTAATTTGTCATCGTGATTTTTCGCAACGCTGCCCGACATTTACTTTGATTATAATATATCACATCTGTAATCGCTTACAGAAAGTATTCAGCTTTCATCTGGCACACTGTTATCCGTGAAGAAATCACCGATTAATTACAGAGAAGGAAAGAGGAGAGCAAGAGGAAATAAAGAGAGATCTGAGTGTGTTTCAAACAAGCCAAGCTTGTAGATACACGACCAATAAATGATGAATTAAATAATAAGAGGGCTGACGTAACTATAAATCAGGTGCATAAGAACATGTTCGCTATGTGTGCGACAACTTAATTACACACTACCTGTCTGAGTGTGTGTGTGTGTGTGTGTGTTTGTGCACAAACCTGAGTATGCATAGCATTGCTTAAAGGTAGCCCGTTTTCAACGTGCCTCAACATCCTCTTAGATAAATAGTACTAAAGTTTGTTTAGTCTGAAATCTGAAATCTTCAGTTTTATCTTTGGTAATGCTCTGATGTTTAGCTTAAAAAAACTTCTATTGTTTATCGTGTCTCAGAACGCATTTCACACTTGTAAATGTAGCTTTGTAGTCTTGGCTTGTTGGTTCTTAGGGCAAAATGTTTCTCTTTTTTTCTTTGGATAAAAGCGTCTGCTAAATAAATAAATGTAAATGCTAAGAAACTACTGACCTGATTTTAGGGAGAATGCATTTATTTGCAGAACTTCAGGAGTAAAAGCTGAAACTATCATTCTATCAGCTATTATTCAAATTATTTGATATAGAAACAAAATTATTAAACTAAATTATTTAAAACAGAAATGAATTATTTTGCTCTTTGAATAATACAATTATCTGCACAGAAAATGAAAGCAAGCAAACTAATATGCAAATCACCGCTCCCTTAAAGAACAACACTCTTCAACACCACCAGAGGGCGCCTGTAGTTCAATATGTAATATGAAGCCCAGGTAAAAACTGCAATCCGTAACTGTTCTGGGTTAAAAATGAACACAAATCAGTTATGAAGCAAATACATAACAGATCAGTGTTCAACGCGATCTCCTTACCTTACCCCGATTCGCAAAGTAAGCTTAAAATAATGATTGTGACATATGTAATGAAAAGTATGTCACGTAACCTGCAATTTCATGTTTCAAACAGAGATGGCGGTAGAGAGGCAAAAGTTACAGATTGTAGATTTTAGGTGTGTTGAGGGGTAAACTGAATGCGTTAAGACCCGAGGAATAATTCCCATAATCCCTTATTAATTCCTTAAATATGAAACAACAGGTATTCTCAACATATAACTATCCATTTACATCTTCATACTATATGATTCTGATTTGGTTGCTACCTATTATTACTGTACAGCATCCAGTCATGCACAATGTGTCTCAGCTAATGTATTACTGCACAAATAAGATGCTAAGATGTCAGGAGAAGATACTAAAGGAACATAAATGAGTAAGTATTGAGTTGCAGCTGCCTCTCAGGGGAAATGCCCACAGCCTGCAGAAAGGATACAAAACACATGCACACTGGAACCTTATTCCACTATAAACTAACCATCAAAACAGAGTGATATTAAACAGATTAACCCTCTTTTTTCCAATGCACATTTTATTCTGCAACCCACCACTCTAAATGCTGTCTGGAAAGATCTGGTTGATTTGAAGTGTGTTTTATGCCAGCCATAAACTGTCATTTTATCTTAACAAGATGTAAAGTTTCCACACACTAATTTCCTCTTTATTAACAGTGAGATGAAATGTTGAGATGAAAGGAAGAGTAATTAACAAAAAAAGTGTTGAAAAGAGATGATATTTAAGTTTGACAACAATTACATTATAATGTACATACAAAAACACTATAAGGGTTTAGAAATAAAATTAAGAGGGTTTTCTTGCCTTTTAGAAGTGTATAAATAATTGTGTGTAGACACAAAAATTACCAAGTAAAACAGATGTTTAGGGTGGTTTGTATCACTGTATGAACTTTTACAAAGGAAGGCCAGTGTTAAGAATTTGTGAAAGTCACGTAAACCTATCTGTGCTAGGTCTAAATTATTGGTGCGTATCTATATCTGTATTAAAAATCTGTGGTCCCTGTACAGACCTTTAAATCAATGTAGACTTCAGTGAGACAGTGTTTCAAGACACGTGTGTACTAACCTTAAAGATGCCCACCCAATCTTTGGGATGTGGGGTTATGAAAGGTGTGAGTGTGTAATGACATTCAAGCGCTGCCTGCGGGAGGAAACTTTTCCCAACATTTTGGAATATGACATGGGCAAAGTTTGACGTTTCCATGGCAACACTTCCTCCTCCTGCAGATACCCCTGTACTACAGGCTAATGACATCATAAACGGTCCAGCAAACCCCACAAGAGGTCTACCTGCAAAAACAAAACAAGACACTTGGTAAAAAAAAAGAGAAATTACAAGTATAAAAGAAATAATGAGGTTTTCTTTCAAAAACTGACATCTACTAATACAAACTTTGCTTAATGTATATGTAGGGTTTGGTATAATTTTCATTCCAGAAATATTTGCAAAATCTAACTATATTTATTTCATGTTGTTACTCTAAAAAATTACAGATATTTTGAAAGCCAAGTAGGTTCTTTTGGAAACCCCATAGTGGTGATTAAGCAATATATCAAAAGGATGGATGATTTGCAACAAGCTTCTTGTCATGCTATTGGAATAATGGCAAAATATAACAAATGTATTGAAATGCTTAAGTCTATATATTTAGACTAGGTGAAATATATCTGACATGAAAACCGCATGCAGAAGACCAGCCCTGTTTCAGTCCGGATGGGGCGATGCCGTCTAAGGCCTGCAAGCATGACACTGCCGCCGATGTTTCATCCCAGTTAACGGAGGCCTTGATCGCCACTGACAGCTCGATTCAATACAACAAACGGCATGTTTCGACTAAACTCACAATACGATCTCTTACGACGTAAAAGACCCATTTTATTTTATGTGTCTTTATAAATCAACAGCTGATCTACATGTATGTCACTTACATCACGTTAACTGGCAAGTCACTGCGGATTAAATATGACAGTTGCAGGAAAGAAATTCGCATTTTGCATTGTCAGCATTGCACATTTTGCAATGCGATATGAGCGAAATGTCGATCGGTGGCTTTAGATTATAAAGAGATTAAATGAGTTTTAATCACTCCGGTACAACATGCCGCAGTTGCATCGCTGGATAAATGGGGATGGACCGCGTGCAAAAAACAACTAGTAACATGCAGATTACCAGCATAAACACTATAGCGCTCGCTATAAGGTCCGTTATACCTGTTATCCATGTTTCCTCGATGGTCAATAACTCTTGATGGTTAGATCGCTAGAAAACTCAGATGGAGCGCATCGGTGCAGCTGAACCGGGTGTCAACATGTTTTGGGAATCTGAATACGTCACGGTACTTCCGGTCGGTTGCGCCCTGTGATTGGCTTAGTTACTCATATCAAAGACGTTTACGATTTCCTATTGGTTGGTGATAAAGCCCAACAAAACATACCTGGAAACTGTATAAACATGACAGGCGTTATCCAAGACATGTAAAGAATAGTCATCGTATGCAGATCTTATTTGTAAAATACTTTATTCTGGTCCTTTATATGTTAGTTAGACATTACTAGACAGATATTAGCTCAAACTGCTAATAGACACAGCTTTGCACAATCAGGATGTTAAATATATGTAAAATAGTTGTTACAAGCTAATATTAAAGTTATTTCAAGCAAATAAAAAAGCAAAGCAAAGCATTATTTGAAACTACTAAATTCGCTTTTCTAAGACATAATTAATATTAAAGCACGTCAGTCGTTCATTTATATAAACAACGTGCATAGAAATAATGTCTGTTTTGCACAAAAAATGGGTATAAACTGTACAAATAATTTGTACGGTTTGTTGTAGGATGTGTGTACAGACTGTGGATACATAGGCCTAATCTGTCACAGTGATACTTTCCCATTAAGTGCAAGGAAGTAAGAGAATAAATTTACTCTTAGATGCCTAAAACGTCTAGACGTCTTAATCTTTGAAGAAGTATCACCTTAGTTCCTTTTAAATAAATTACTGCAACACGAACCTGAAGCTCACCAAAGGTCTCCATCTCATTGGTTGGTTTAACAGTCCCAATAATATGATTGGAGGAATTGGTCTGTCAATCATAGGAACCGCCCCCTGAGTTCCTGGCTTGTGTGCTGTCAATGAAGCGCTGAGGTCAAGGGGAACTGAGCATGGCCGCTTTGTTAAGAGGGTATCGGAAATTGTACAAAAGCTGCAGTAAACATGCGGACCACACGCTCGGTACGTTATTATCTGTTTATATCTTTGTTGCCAGATCAACTGGATTAAAGTATCGCGAATGTCATTGCGAAAAGCAGCTGGAAATGTTATTGTTTCATGTGATTTGTTTGACAGTGTGCAAGTGTTCACAGTGTTTCACCTTTAAAATGTCAAAAATATATGAACACTGTTATGCGTGACAGCAGAGTCATATTACTGTCTTTTTAAGCATCTTATTGAAAATATGAACAGACCGTGCAGTGCACGGATCCGTAGAAATGATGCAAAAATGCATTTGTATGCAGATTAGAATTATTAGATATACTTCGTATATGTATTTCACTAAAACTTATGCTGAACGTATGTGATTTCAGTATCCTGTAGATCTTTGGCCTCTAAGACCCCAGTGGGTTTTATTGGACTGGGTAACATGGGAACACCCATGGCTAGAAACCTGCTGAAAAATGGATACCCTGTCATAGCAACAGATGTTTTCCCAGAGTCCTGTAAAGAACTTCAGGATTCAGGAGCACAGGTTTGTGTTTACCTCTCTCTCTCTCTCTTTCTCTCTCTCAGACACACACACCCACCCTTAACACTAAACAATCCATAGACTTCCATTGTTTTTATATTCAGCCAGGTATACTAGTCTACCCACATACAGCCATAGTCTACCCAGTATAGTCTAACCCCAACCACAGCAGAAAGCTTTCTGTACCTTTACAAAGTAAAAAAAAACTTAATTTTCTATATTTTTATGTTTTTACAATTGCAATTGTCCCCCAAAAAGAAGTTTTGATCAAATTTGTCAGTTTTTGCTGACATTTGGGTACAGATTTGTCCTCAGTATATGATCAAACAACCCACCCAACCCACACATACACACACACACACACACACACACACACACACAATTAAATAAAGTCAGTTGCTTCAGTTTCATGCTTTGCTATGTTTGTGTAACTAGATTGCATGCATTAGCGTGTTAGTTGTGAATTTTTGCAGAAAATGTCTTTGCTGTTGCTCACAGATTCTGGATTGCCCTGCTGAAGTGGCAGAAAAAGCTGACCGCATCATCACGATGCTGCCATCCAGCCCCAACGTCATTGAGGTTTATACAGGACCCAACGGGATTCTTAAGTATGTTCCCACACGACAAGCATTTCATACTGTCCTCCCTGAACACATTTTAATAGCTAGAAAATACAGATGAGTGCTTTAATCTATTAGTACTATGCTTTAGTTTAGATGGCATATATACATTTGTGAAGTTCACATGCCTGTCTAGATCCTTTGTAAGGATTAAGACTAGTCCACGATTTAAGAGTTCCATCCTTCCAGAGTGAAGCTCCACTGACAGTGTGATTAGTACAAGTCTGGGCTTAATCTAGTAATTCCATGAAATCTCTCTTAACT